>JAJIBD010002042.1:0-252481 GCA_021461705.1 Cryptotis parvus
AATATCCCACCATTGTTTTCGGGCTCGGAGTGTTGCATCAGAGAAGTCTGCTGTAAATCTTAGAGATGTTCCTTTGTATGTGATTTCCTTCTTTGATCTTGCTGCTTTCAGTATTCTATCTATATCTATAGTTTTTGTCATTTTAATTAAGATGTGTCTTGGAGTATTCTTGTTGGGGTTTCTTTTAGCAGGTATCCCTACGGGCCTCCTGGATCTTGAGGCAAGCATTCTTTAGTTCCGGGAACTTCTCAGCAATAATGGTTTTGACAGTTTCTTCTTCATCAGGGTTTTCTTCTTGCCCTTCTGGGACCCCAATGATCCGTATGTTGTTTCTTCTGGCTTCATCCCGATTATCTCTTGTTGTCTGTTTGGTAATTGTGAGTCTTTTTTTCTATCTTCTGGTGTTGTGTAGAGAATTTTTTGGAACTCGTCTTCGAGATCACTAATTCTTTCTTCAGTAGCTATTATTCTGCAATGATGGCTTTCCACTGTGTTTTTCATTTCATTTACCTCATTTTTAATATCTGTCATTTCCATTTGCATTTTCTTCATTTCTTCTATCACGTCCTCTTGTATTTTATTGATTTTGCATTCCATTGCTTCTTTGAATTCCTTATGAATCCTTAACATTTCTTTCTGAAATTCCTTATCAGAGAGGTTATACAACTCATTGGTATTGCTTGGCTCATCTGGACTAGTGACTTCACTCCACAGAGCTTGATGGAATTTTTGCGTTGCTTTACCATTATGACTTGTAGGTTGCAAATGTGGGGTCTTGGGTGACTAGATAGTACAGTTAGTAGGTGTCTGGTCTGTTTGCAGAGTTTGGGTGGGTAGCAAGGGATGTAGGAACCAAGGTTCACTGGTACCTCATGCAAGATAGGTAGTAGGAGGGTCAGCGCCACGCAGTTTTGAGTTTTGGGATGTTCCCCAGAAGCGCAGGGCCCAAAGGGTCGCAGGTGAAACCAAGGCAGTTTGCCTTGGTTCCCGTTGATGGAGTTTCCGCTCTTCCCTGGGGCAACTTGGGTCCGCGGAGATGCAGGGGTCACACACACACACCTGTGGGGTAGATTTGCAGCCGGTCCCAGGAGCGCAGCCCCCTAGGGGTCTGCGGTGAAACCAAGGCAGTTTGCCTTGGTTCCCGTTGATGGAGTTTCCGCTCATCCCTGGGGGCAACTTGGGTCCGCGGAGACGCAGGGGGTCACACTATTGTACTTCTTCTAAGACATTGGTTTAAAGCTATTCTTAATATTGTTGCTGCTCTGCTGGACAAATTTAAAAACAGTAAATTAAAGTTTACAAATTGTGGTGCCATTTCGATGACTGGCACTGACTGCTAGGTCTTGGGCCCACTAAGGGATTGCCCTTCTGGGAGTTGGTAATAGTCCAAGGTGCTGGTTTCTCTCTATGGCCTTAGGTCATTGATGCTCCTAAAAAGCAACACATACTCTAGATGTTTTGAAAAAATGCAGCAGTTTTTTTTCAATTCAGCCCAGGTATGCCCATCCAAATACTCAGTATGCTGATCCAGAGACTCACAGACATGGGGGCAGAGCTGCTACCAGCTCTCCCTGTGCTCAGCCACTCACGAGGCACCCGGGAGGGTTGGCGGGTTCTAGCCCTGTCCCACCACCCCAGCAGAGCCTCGCAATAAGCCAGACGCCACCCCACTCCATGAGGGGCTGCCATTTTCCACATCCGGACCTCCCTCTGGTCAGAACTCCACCCAGCAGACGAACCTATCACAGCCCAGCTCGCGGGTCCGCAAAGGTTCATCAATAAATGCTGTATTTAGAGGTGACTACAAGAGTATGCCACCCGCATGGCACGCCTGGCAAGCTGCCCGTGTCATATTTGATATGCCAAATACCAGTAACAATTATATTAGATCATTCCCATGACCTAATATAAGGGTTTGAGGCTCTTTATGTTCCTGGAGTGAGCAGATGCCCTTTGGGCTCTACTAGCATGAGACAGGACATATGAGATGTTACTGGAGCCCGCTCGAGCAAATTGATGATGAACGGGAAGATAGTGATTTTGATAGTGACTCAAGACATTTTATTATTCATTATTTATTTTTGGGCCACACCTGATGCTGCTCAGGACTTACTCCTGGACCTGCACTCAGGGATCACTCCCTGGCAGACTTGGGGAGATGCTGGGGATAGATCTCTGCTTGATCACGTGCAAGGCAAGTAACTTATCCATTGTACTATTGCTCTTATTCCTTCTAAACATTTTTCAGCCATTGAGAGTTGAGTCATTTCTCTGTCTGAGAATGTTTATTTGTGGGATTTTTTTTTGTTAGCATTTAGCATCATTATTGAAAACAAGGTACACACTGCTTAGGAATCATGTTTTGATGTTAACTGAGATCAGAGCTCTTTGTGACTTTGTTGGGGAGGGAGGAAATTGCTCTGGTAAATAAAGGCATTGTCAGTTTTATTCTTTTTAATATGTTAGTCTTTAAAGAAGATTCTCCTAACAGTAGACTTGTGTTACATGATTAAAATGTTGTAAGTAATTTTATATATTGTCCCCAGATGGGAGATGTAAAATAAGCTGTTTGCCGACAAATCCTCTTCCTGCCCTTAACGAACAATTGGGTAAGAAGTAACAACAGAGTTTGCCAATTCTCTGGATGTGTTTATTTAGTTCATCTGTTGGCAAATTATTTCTGCAGTTAAAAACTATATCTAATGAAGAGATTGACAAATGAGTGATAGGATCACATTGAATATACCAAGGAAGTACAGATTGAGAACCTCAGAGAAGAATAAATTGTTCAGTAGCTGTGCAAAGCCCAGGAATTGGAAGTCTGGAAGGGTTGGAGAGAGGATATACTGGTCTTTCCAGTTCTGCTGTGATCCTGTCTGTTCTTTCCTCTTTCTGTTCCAAGGATTTGGTGGGCCATGCAATCCTTTGTTTCCTGAGCCAGACATCCAAAGGGTTAGCTCTGCCTTTATTTGGCATGTTCTTCCCAATAATCTAAGCTCCCAAGACTACTTAGTTGTTAGGCCCTTCCCATTCTCTCAGAAGGGAATCAGACCAAAAAAAGAGAGACCCCAGACAAGCTTTAAACCCTGTTTCTGAAATTATCTTCCAGGATTAGGACCTTAGGGAGGTGGTTTTCAGGTCCTCTGAGTCTAAAGGGAATTGAGATTAGTTCATTTGACCAAGTTTTGCTTCTTAGACTAAGTTCAAGTCTCAAGACAGGGAAACTTGGAGTTTCCTGACCTGATGGAATGGTTTGTGGCTCTTTATGTTTCTGGAGCAAGTAGGTGCCCTTGGGCTCTACTTGCATGAGACAGGTCATATGGAGATGTTACTGGTGCCCGCTTGAGCAAATCAATGATGAACGGGAAGACAGTGATACAGTGATATGTAGTAGAGTTACACTGACATCAAGATCACAAAAAATTCTTCCCCTTAGGGACAAGACCTAAACCAGGCCTGAGGAAGCGTGGTCCTGGGTAGATGTAGCCATGCTTGTCTCCTTAGGATGCCGTTGAGTCCAGCCAGACTCTCAGCCCAGACCCTCAGCCCATTCTTATTGCCTCTCTGAGCCTGAGGGTCAGAGAAGAGCGGGTGGAGAGAAAAGGCATAGAAATAAACTTGATCTTTACCATTGGGAACAGCTTATGCTAAAGGAAAATAACTGTTTACGGGAAGTTACAGAGAAAGATTAACTTATCTAATTATGGTTAAAGAAAGGAAGTAATCACAATTAGTTTCTTTGCTTATCTCTCTCTTGGGTTCAGGGACGGAAGAATAAGTCATCAGTTATTGTCACCGTCTTCCAGGACCCAACCTACCATCTGATAGAAGTATGTGTCCTTGTTCACTGTGCTCCTACTTTTTAAAATGGAATTGAAGGCATGATGATAAATGATTTTCATCATCTTATTTTGCTTTTGGTTATTTGGGGGAAATAATGTAGAAGTAAGGCATAAGATTCAGATCAGTCTATGGACTAGGAGGCCTGAGAGTCTTCTGTAGTTTAAACTGACTACAGTTTATATATTTTTTAATATTTTATTATACCACTGTGAGATATACATTACAACGTTGTTCATGTTTGGAGGTTTCAGTCACACAGTGTTCCAGCACCCTGCCCTCCACCAGTGCCCATTTCCCACCACAATGTCCCCCCATTCCCTCCCCCTCCCATAGCCTGCCTAAATGGCAGATTCTTTATCTCTTTTCTCTCTCCCTCTCTCTCCTTCTTCCTTCTCTTACACATTGTGGGTTGCACTCACACACACTTAGAGGCCATCATGTGCAATTTTTTGCCTGTAATTAATGATCTAAACTGACCGTATTTGAGCTCTTTCTGCTCATTGTTAATGGAGGTGGTACTCCATTTTCTTTGATTGCACCCCAGGATTGGGACAAGGGTAGAATTTCATGCGGAAACCATCTGTGGGATCTCTGCCACCCTGAGTAAGAAAATAGGCCACAAATCAACAGCAGGAGATTTGCATTTAAGGAAAGAGATTCTTCAGTTCCCTGTCCCATGATGGAATCAAGTACATCAAACCCAGATGATTTCATTTGGGCTGATCTCTACAAGAGAGGGAGGAGAACACATGTGATTTGCTCATTTCTGAGACACTTGCCAGAGCTTCTTTGTAGACCTAGTATCTGTCTACAACCCTTTAAAATCTATAAACTTATCAATCTGCGTAAGAGAAACATTGACACTGATCACTAACTTCATCCTTTTAACCCACTGGACAGTGTATGATACTGCTTCCAAGCTTCCATTTCTAACTAAGGAATTACTTAAACAAAGGGCAAATCTACCAAGGAGAGAAAACTGTTAGTTTCAATGAGGCACAAGTGCCTGGGATCTTTCTGGTGCTGTCATATTGCTAACATCCTAATAGTTAAATCTACTGATTATTGGGGCCAGAACAATAGCACAGCAGGTAGGACGTTTGCCTTGAACATGGCACCACCAGGAGGAATTCCTGAGTGCAGAGCCAGGAGTAACCCCTGAGCATTGCTGGGTGTGATGCAAAAAACAAAAACAAATCTACTAATAATTTTGTAACATTGCCATGATTTTACAGTCTTTGCCTTGTAGGAGTTTGGAGCCAGAGAGATAATACAGTGGGTAGGGTGTTTGCCTTGCATATATCCTACCCAAATTGATCCCTAGCATCCCATATGTTCCTCCGAGCCTGCCAGGGCTATTTTATTCCTGAGCACAGAGCCGAGAGTTAGCCCGAGCACTGCCAGGTATGGCTCCAAAACAGAAACAAAAACACTTCAAGAGTTCTCCCTGACTTCATCTTTCAATTTGGTAAATCAATCTTAAGGATATTTCCATACTCTGTTGCTAAATTCATATGGATAGAGGACAGATTCTTTCAGATTTTCAAGCAACGTCACTATTCAAAACAGGTTTGCTTCTTTCCAGCTATATTAGTTTCCTTCCCTTCTTCCCTCCTTCTCCCCTCTCCTCCCCTTCCCTTCCCTCTTTCTCCTAACCAAGACTGAAATACAAAATTATTTAAAAACATTGGAATTAAGCATTCTTGCCTTGTTCTCATCTTAAAGGGAAAACATTTGGTTTTTCACCATTAAGTATGAGTAGACTACAATATTTTTATAGATCCCTATTTTTCTGAGTGAGAAAAACACTGAAAAGTGTTTCAATCATAAATGAGTGGTGTGTTTTTTCAAATTATTTCTCCATCTATTGAGATGATCATATGGTTTTTCCATTTTACTCTGTTTATGCAGTGAATTACGCTGATTGATTTACAAATGTTAAACAAACACTGCATTCCTAGAATAAACCTCACTTAATCATGATAGGCTATCACTTTTTATATATGTCTAGATTTAGTACATATGCTAAATTTTCTGAAAAAGTTTTAGGTTCATATGCCGAACGATGTTAGTTTTTTTATGTATACATCTGGTTTTAGTATTACAGTAATGATATTCTTATTAAAAGTTTCTTCCTCCTTTTACTTCTCAAAGAATTTTTCCATAGATTTGGCATGATTTATTTCTTAAATATTCGATAGAATTTACCAGCAATGTGAACATGGAATTTTCTCTATGGAAATTTTTCAGCTATGAATTTGTATCCTTTAATCATAGACAATTAGCAAAAGTATATCTATCTCATAACAATGAGAGTAACATATTCCTTTTAAATAAATGTGTCTATTTTTAATAATTACAACTGTTTTTGGTTTCAAAGAGTTAGTAATATTTCTTTAGGGGTAAAGAGATTAATATAAGATTTAGGTGCTTGCCTTGCATGCAACTGACCCTGATTTGATCCCTGGAACTCCATATGACCAGCAAGAATGGAGTGAATCTTGAGCATACTGCTGGCAATAAGTCCTACAAGCTGCCAAGTGTGGTCCCCAAACCAAAATCAATGAGTTAATCTATTTTGCCTTTGTATATTAATGTTAGAATTAAGTTAAAGTTTGAGTCTCTTAGAATCTCTAGTTTATTTTTTAAACAGGACTGTTCTTGGTGTTTTTCTGGGTTCTGTGATTGGTAGTCATAGGGCATATTCTCTACCCTGGAGTAGTCCCGCCCAGATTATAGACTTTAGAAAGAATTCATTCAAACCCTAGGCTGCATTCATTTTTTGTGATCTGAACTTGTGCAAAACAACAGAGACAAAACTTCAAGTTTATTTCTTCTAGCATTGGTTGAGTTGCTTGGAGCTGGTCCAACACATGTATATGCGAGGGAGCTGCCAAGGAGAGATTGGAATGGAAACAACCTGCAAATTATATATCTCCTTCTTCATGGATTTTTTCCTTAAGATTGCCTCTTTAATTTCTAACTACTATTGTCCCTTTAAAATTTATCTTCTGAGTCTTTGAGCCTGTGAAATTTCTGGCCAATTTTTAGCAGCTACATTGGGTATGGAGTGAGCTCCTTCACTTAAGTAAAATGTTGAGAAAAAAGAAGAAAATAATATTTATCCTGTGAAGTTTCTTCCTTCCCACTGTGACTACTCTTGGTTTCCGACTGGTTTCCCTAGCTCTCCAGTCCGTTCAAGCTGCTATTAGATTTTTCCCTTGGCTCAAGACTGTTAATTCAAGGATATTCATTCTGGGATGTTACCAGACTAGAATCTCACCCTTGGGGCCAGAGCAATAGTCCTGCCGGTAGGGCATTTGCCTTGCACGCGCCAACACGGGTTCAATCCTCGGCATCCCATATGGTCCCCCCAGCACTGCCAGGAGTAATTCCTGAGTGCAGAGCCAGGAGTAACCCCTGAGCATTGCCGGGTGTGACCCAAAACGCAGGAAAAAAAGAATCTCACCCCTTTGTTCTTGCATTGTTTAATATGCAAATAAGTCTGCACTGTTATTCTCACGGGTAAATGAAAGATCTTTTGGAAGTCTTTTTTTCTTCTCAATAACCCCAAATGATTTACAATCATCAAAATGTAGAGATGAATGTACACAAAGGGATTTACATGAGAATCCCTAAATGTCTGTAGGGCAAACCACAATGTATAAGAGGAGAGAGAGAGAGAGAGAGAGAGAGAGAGAGAGAGAGAGAGAGAGAGAGAGAGAGAGAGAGAAAGAGAGACAGACAGACAGACAGACAGACAGAGAGAGAGAAACAGAGAGAAAGTAATAGAAGAAAAGGAAAAGTGCCTACAGGCTGGGGAGGGAATTTGGGAAGTTGGTGGTGAAACATTGGTGGTGGGAATAGGGCACTGATGGAGGATGGATACTAAAACAATGTATGACAGAAACCCAATCTGATATATGTCTTTGTAATTGTATATCACATGGTGGTATAACAAAAAATTTTTTAAAAGTAAAAGAAAAGAAATTGGGACCACAATCAATGATGCTCAGGTCTTACTCCTGACTCTGTGCCCTAGAATCATTCCTGGCACAGTGGGGTTAGGGGCTGGGAGGGAGAGACTGTATGGGGTGCTGGAAATGGAACCCCGGTAGGTCACTAGAAGGCAAGTGCCCAACCCATTGCTCAGGGGCCCTCCTTCTTATACTATTATTTCCCCCTCCCCTTTATTTTATAGCTGAAATTACATTTGCAATCTAGTTTCTGGCAAGGAAGTCACAGCAAGCTAAACTTTTCATTTTGATCACACATTCCTACTTTCTTATCTCATTTGTTTTGAGTGTCATCTGATCTTAATGATTTAGCTTAAACATAGTATTCTAAAAGTAACAAACATTATTTATTGTTCATGTATTAGAAACCAGAAAATGCCCCTGTTTTTGTCTTCATGTTGTCTTCCTGCTGGCCTATCGACTGCCTTTATTTAAATTTGTAGATATAAAGTTCTAGTGATTTTGAGTATTAACTGTTTTTGAAATAATGCTTCTACCTGCTCCTTCTCTCTTCCCCCTGCCCAAAACTTAGGGAAATGTTGGGACTGCACATCTTCCTTCCTAGTAAACCTCCCACACAAAGAGTTGTTTGACCTATTGTCGAAACGAGCTCAAAAAGAATACAGCACAATTTCCCCAGCAGAAGGGGAGACTTTAAAAAATGGAGGACGTGGTAGAGAAAGGATGTCACTCAAAAAAGCAGAAATGTTAGATATTCCAGCAGACGTAGGCTAGCATGCTGTGGCTTATAAATCATATTGTATTTCTCAGTTGATTATCACTCTGATGTCTGAGTAAGACAGGCTTGCCTTTCAGTGTTATCTCATGGGTTGCTGGCTGTCTTCCATGCCTTCTTTGTGTTTATCTTTCTTGCCCCATTTTAGTTTCTAGCATTAGGCTTCATTGTGCTCTGAGAAACATTTTAGTCTTTTCCTGTTTTGCTGTTGTTAGGAGAGGTTTATGCTCTTTAAAACATCATCTTTAAAATAGTATCTATTTTTTCCTATTCTTCACTTTTCATTTGCTTAATTGGGATTTGTTTTCATTCTTGGTGCTTTTAATGATAAGTATTCTTCTATGGTACTTTTTCTCTGCTCTCCTTCATCACTTCCGTTATCTTTTCATGATTCACCTTTTATTTAATGACCCCATAATTTTACTCAGTCCCATAAGGTAGAAGGGAGTCTTCTAGAAACTCCACTGGCCCCACTGAATTTGGGAATGCACCAAAGAGAAACTGCAAGGCTTTGGATTGCTCCAGTCATTCTCAACTTTTCAAAAGTGAGTCTGAAATGATCTTCTCTTTTCAAAGGTGTAGTTTTTTCGTCTAAACCTCTGCCTTCTTCAGGTAGGATAAAAATGTGAAATATGCACTAGTGAAGGGACGGGTGTTGGCACATTGTATGACTGAAACTCAATCATGAACAACTTTGTAACTGTCTATCTCATGGTGATTTAATAATAAAAACATTTTTAAAGATCATTTTAATGTGACAAGTGTAGTCAGAAGAGGGAGTTAAAAGTTGCTTGAATCAATCAAGTGGAATATCTGGAACCAAAAGTCGTGGGAAAGGGGCAGAGATAGAAGGTCACCTCTTTTTTTTTTATTATTTTATTTTAAATATTTTATTATACCATCGTGAGATACACAATTACAAAGATGTTCATAAGATGTTCATATTTGGGTTTCAGTCAGTGTTCCAGTACCCATCCCTCCACCAGTGCCCATTTCCCACCACCAATGTCCCTGATTCCCTCCCCGCTCCCCTAGCCTGCCTCTATGGCAGGTTTTTTATTTCTTTCTCTTTCTCTCTATCTCTAGAATGTCACTTCTTGACCAAAGCAAGGGAACCTCACAGTGAAGTGGGGGCAGAATACAGTCCAGTTGAAGAGGGGAGTGAAAGGAGATAGTTCGAAGGGGCCAGAGTAGGCACCTTTCATGACTTGTATTTGAAAGGTCCTAAGTTGGCCCTCAGCACCACATGGCTTCCTAAGCACTATGGTAGAGGTCCCTTGTCCTGGAAAAACTAATCTAAAATAAAATTATATATTTTAAAATGGTTCTTTCAATGAATGACATGAGACCTGAGTTTCTTTTCTTTTGTTTCCCGAATCTTGATAAAGCAGCATTGATCAATAAAACTTGACCATTTCCTGAAGATTTGAATCATGATGAAACAGTGTTGATCAATAAAACTTGACCGTTTCAACAAGTTTGATTGCATTCCCTGGGCACTGCACTTATGTTCACTTTCCATTTGGTCGATTCATACTTCCAAGGTGTTTGTCATGTCTTTTCAGTTACTCCTGTTAGTAACTCTTGGAGAAAGCTGTGGTGGGATGATGTTTGCTGAGAAGCTTGCTGAGGTGTGGAATTTCACTTGCCTGGCCTGATGTAACTATTTAATAAAGGATGATGGGCAGTGACATTTATGTGAGGTTTAGTGATTTTTCAACTATCATTCCCTGTTGCTCTTGTCTTCCAACCTTGATACCTCCAGGTTCTACATTGCTACTTTCTCTGCCTTTTGAGATTTCTTTGCCTTGTGAGATTCCTTGGCCTTTTGAGATTGCTAAGAGAACTTAACTGAGAGGAAAGAACACCATCATTTCCACATGCTCAAATGTAGTAATCATGTATGGTACAGCTAAACCTCATTGAACAAGTTCAATGCATGGATGTTCTTTCAAAAGGCGGCAGAAGAGGTCTCTAAATCAGGGAGACAATGAGAGCAGAGGCCGGGGCCTTGAGTTTGGAGGGAGAACTAAGCCCCTTGCAGGAAGAAGGCTGAGAACAGGAGGTCAAATGTCTTCTTCCATTTCCTTCTAGTTCTTTTCTTCCCTGGCCTCTTTATTGTGCTAGTGACAGTTGTGGAGCTGTGCCTCTCCACAATCTGGAAAGATCCAGAGTCGGTCCTCTCATTGCTTCTGTGTGAAGGCAGTTAACAACTAAAATACTCCAAAATGCTGTTCATCTCTCAGCTTCTCCATTTCCTCTTGTACTTCTACTCAAGATACCGTGTCTTTCATCAGCTGTCCTGTTGAATTTAGAAGTTTTGGTGGGACAGGGGTGTCATGTTTTCTGAAAAACAGTTACAATCCATTTTCCTTCCCAGAAAACAGATCAGCAGCCTTACTGCTGGTTCAGGATGGGCTCCGTCAGGGCCTAAAGGAGCACCAGGAGCCTTTGGTGTGTCGTGTCTGTTCTTAGCTTCCTCTGGTTCTATGTTCAAGTCAGAGGCTTTCTCAGTAATCACTCCGGGTATTTGCTTTGTCAGCCTTTGGTGGGTGCAAGGGTGAGGCAGTGTGGGAAGTGGAGAGACATGGAGACACAACGGAATGGATATACTCTCTGGCCACTACCCACTTCTGCTAAAATTCAATAGCCAGCTGGCTATAAGGGTCTGTGGTCTGTGGTACTAAACCTTGGTCTGGTCTAAGTTGCGAAAGCTTCTCTTGGAAATGTTTAGTTCTAATGCTAACTTGAATAACAAATCTGGTGTGAAATAGATGTGATCCTGTTTGGTTGCCATTAATCACTTTTCAGATTCATCCAGGAATACAAGCATGCCAGATAAATTTAGTCTGTCTTAAGAGTAGCCGACCATAATTTCAGTGGCCAATAGGATCTATCTTGGGAAATCTGTTTTCCAACACCTCTGTAGCCCAGTTCATGGCTAAGTGAATTGTCTTTTCCATAGCCAACGGCTCTTGCTTTTCCAAAGAGCCACATAAACCAAGAAAAATAGATCCTGAATGTTATTGAAAATAAATGGACTTTTTGAGACAATGAAAACATTTTATTCGGTTAAATTAAAGCAGAATGGTAGTGGCCTGCTTTTAATTCCCATTGTCCATGAAATTGAAGCAAATGCATTCATCTTGATTTTTCATGCTCATTGTCCCTATTTTAAAATGGTCAACTTCAATTGTGCATTATTTGCTCACGTCCTTAAATCAGAGTCTGCTTTTGACCCAGAATTAAAAAAGGGGCATTTAAATGCCATAATTCAGTGCATGGCCCAATAGTCTTCAGTATCGCCATTTGTCCTCATGGAGGATTCAGAGCCCCCTAAGACATCATTCTCTTTGATAATGAAGCAATGCTGTGTTTAGGAATTTGGTAAAGAGAAGAGAGTATTTGCTAGTGCTGAAAAAGCTAAAACTGAAAAACTTCTCACAACATAGAAATCACCACATACAGGCATTCATACAGTACTATATGTCTGTAGAGAAAATATATGTATACAGTACTTTAGTGCAGTGTGCTTGCATGTGTGTGTGTGTGTGTGTGTGAGCACGTGTATTAGGTGATTTTTAGAATCAAACTGGCAGTTCAAGAAGAATTTGTAACTTTGTTCTGATCAATTCCAAAATCATTGGAGAGACCATAAATCTAGATCTATGAGAATAGCATGTAGAAATATCTTCACATTGGATATCAAATCTAGGATATCAAATCTAATATCAAACCCTTTAAATTAAGCTGATGTGTCAGATTAAATCTCAGCTTTTAAAACTGGCACATTTCAAATATTTCAAACATCTCTATTTCCAATATCAAAAGGGTTAGAAAGCGCTGCACATCAAAAAAGAGCAAATATTAATCTGGGTTCCTCAAATTAAGGATATCTGTGGTTTCTTAGTTTCCTTTGAATTGTGTGTGTCAACACACTTGTTTATTTTATAATTACATATTATCAACTTGTAAATAGAATTGGCATATTTTCCTTTTGTTGAAAGTATAAGTTATAAAACTAAATTAAGTAATTAAATCATTTTATCTTCAGAATATCTCTTAAAGAAATTATCTTCCTCTTTTTACAAGGTGTACTAAATATTAAGGGAGTCAAATGGAGAAATTATGATTTTCAACAGTTTATAAAAAAGAAACACTAAGAACTTTATTTTTAAAGAAACAATTATTAGACCTGAAAGTGACTGAAAAACTAGAGTACTCTTTAATCTTCCAGTTCTTCTGTTGGAAAAAAAATGAAAACTTTGGAAAGCAAATATCTTACTCTTAAGTATATAAAAATTTTCAATACAAAAATAATTTTCTATTTTCTATTAAATAGGAATTGTAGAAGTGGTGTATAAATTATGTAAAATTCTGGATTAGAGGAGTACAAATTAAAGAGGAATTACAATAAAATAGAAACAGATTTTACAAGCTTGGTTTTAACGGCACTTCAAAAACTTTGGCCACAAAGCAGGATTTTGGAATGCGTCGTAATTATTGATGATGTGGATAATAGTTGTCTTCTGAGTTTGGAAGAAGCTGAAAGTCTGACTTGCCAGTTCATTTCTCATAGGCTGCCATATTGAAATGGCTTAACCACCTTTCCCCAGAACTTAGTTTGAGAGGAAGAAGAATTGAAACCTCAAAGTAAAAATAGCAACTAAGCTTTCGTCATGGGAGAAAGAAGATCTATAACTGGACACATATGATAGTCATTTACTTTATTATTAATGTTCATGAACTTCAGAGCATCTAGCATTACAGATATCTCACAGAGAAGACCATTCTTTGTCCTGGAAGGAGCACAGAGAAAAAGATTCAAAGATTTCTTGGATGGACATGAAGACGCAGGCAAATGTTTCCTATTACTCACCACTTAATGCCATCTTGGCCTCCTTTATCTTCCCATTTAATGGTATATCTATATACTGAATCACACAGTCCATATTGTGAAGCTAGAAGGAAAATAATGCCTCTCATCCTAGTCCAAGTTCTGACTGAATCAAAATGACATTTTGGATGCCTGTGGATGAAGATCAAAAGGTCTGATTTAGTAAAAGTAAAGCTATTTGGTCAATAGCGTAGGAATTGCCCCAAAATGGACTTTATAAAACTCTTCTGAATTAAATATTTGCCCCTAGAGCATAGCTTTCTGTAGGTCTGCAATTTCCCTGGTTTTGTTTCCCAAACTCAGCAATCCCCAAAACTGGTAAAGAGAATTTAGGACTGGTACCGTAGCAGCAATTCTCAAATGTTCTCCAGAGCCTGGGGACTCAGACCCCTTTGCAGAAACCCACAAGGTCAAAAATATTTTTGTAATGAGCGGTACTGTTTACCTTTTTAGCTCTCATCTTCTGACAAGTGGGATTTTTCAGACTTTATATGACACAGCTGAGCAACATATCGGACCCACAACCCAGAGTCTGATTAATTTCCAGTAAGCCATGAAATATATTTTTGAAATTCATTTTCTTCTCATGCTGTTTCTTTAACTCTAAAAGTATGTTTTTAAAAATAATATTTTTACTTACAGAAGAGCTACAAAGTAACCAAAGATAAGTCTAATACCTGCCTAACCCACTTCCTCTATCAACATTCTTCACAACTATGCTGAAATGACAGATGCCAGTGAATGAACATTGGTACCATACTCTTAACAAAACTATAGAATTTATTCAGTTTTTTTTAATTTTGCCGATACTCTTATTCTAATTAAGAATAAAATTCAGGATTTGATACAGAATACTGGATCTGATCCAATGTTGCATTCAATCATAGATCTCTTTAGTCACACTTAATGTGTGACAAATTTCGGTCTGGCCTTGTTCTATATGTCCAAGACTCTTTGAGTAATACTGGGTCTGCATTTTGTAGAATGCCCAGTGGTTTGGATTTGTCTGGTATTTTCCTTAGATTAGAGTCATGAATTTGGGAGAATGCTACAGAGGTGGTGATGTGTCTGACTTTGAGAATGTGTCATTAGGGTGCACAATGGTGGTACAGCTTGACTAGGGTTGTTTCTACTGGATCCTTCTACGTGAAGTTAACTACTTTTCTCATTGTAATCAATACATTTTGTAGATACAAATGTTTTGTTTCTCATTAAACATTTGCCAGCTGATTTTAACTTTCACTGATAAATCTTGTCTAAAGTAAATTGTGGTTGCATAAATCCTATTTTCAATTTCCCTTATGCAACATTTTTATTTAAAAATTTTTTGGTTTTAATTATTGATCACTTGAATCCCGTTATTCATTGATTTGCTCGAGCGGGCGCCAGTAACATTTCCATTGGACCCTATCACGTGCCAATGTAGCTCAATGGCATCTGGTTGATTCAGGAATATGAAGAACCTCAAACCGTTCCTTCAGGGTCTTTACAAGGAAGTCTGACCATCTTGTAGTCTGACAAGGAAGTCTGACCATCTTGCGCCACGTGATCTTTTGACATTCTGTGGGATCCAGTCGGTTGTCTCCAAATGGCTCTAGTCCAGCGGTTGTCTCCAAATCGCATTACATGTCCAGCCCATCTGATTTTCGATGCCTTGGCAAACGAGACAGCATCCCTGATTCTGGAATAGCGACGGAGGTCAGAACTCCGGATTCCTTCTCTCACTTGAGTGAGGAGTGATATTCCAAGCATAGCTCTTTCAATTCCTCTCTGGGAGACCCGAATAGCATTCTCATCCTGCTTTCGTAGGGGCCCAGGTCTCTGGAGGCGTATGTTAATCGCAGGAGAACGGTGGATTCAAAGAGATGTGCCCGGAGCTGGAGGTTCTTTGTCCCTTTAGCTATTTCTTCAATGCCTTTGAAGGCATTCCATGCCGCTCTCTTCCTCCTGCGCAGCTCAGGTTTTAGGTCGTTCATCATGTTGATTTCTCGACCTAGGTACACATAACTGCTGCATTCAGAGATGTTTGTTCCATTGAGAGTGAATGGGGCCTCTGGAACTAGTTCATTCTTCATGAACATAGTTTTCTTTAGATTCAGCTGTAGACCTATCTTTCCACATTCTTGGTCAAAGAATTATTTATTGATAAATTATTTATTAGTTCACCTATTTACTTATCTGAGTATGTACCATGTGCATTTCTTTTGTTCTTTCAATTGCATATAATATATACCATTAATTAATTGCTCAAATTATTCCATCTTTGGCCATTTTGAGTTCCTTAATACAGACTCAGGTGCTATTAAAAACCTTATTTTTTGACATCATAAGATGTTTATCTCATGTTATATTTTTCTGTCCCAATCCATAAATCAATATTAATTATCAATAATCAAAAAAATTATTAAAGGAAACATGGTCCCTTTTCTAGAGAGGCTACTTAGAAATCAACACCTCAGAGTATTTGGTATGTTCATTTTTGTAGATTATCACTGCATTTGAATTTATATACTAATTACTATATATATACTAGTTATTTTTAGTGAAAAGCATCTATCTACTAGTTATTTATAGTGAAAAGGCGACACTTGAATGTTCTCAGGGCTTAATCCTGGCAGTTTGCTCAGGAATCACTTCTGGTAGAGCTTGAGGGACCATATGTGGAGTCAGGGGATTGAACCAGGGTCAGCTACATGCTCACCCTTAAACTAGCTTTTTAGCCCCTCATCTACCATTTTTCAAAATACATGAGTACAGGGCTAGATCAATAGTCCAGTGGGGAGGGCATTATCCTTGCATGCAGCTGACCTTGGATTGATCCTTGGTATCCCATATGGTCCCCTGAGGATTGCCAGGAATGATTCCTGAGTGCAAAGCCAAAAAGTAACCCATGAGAAACAACAGGTGTGGCTACCCACACACACAAAAAAAATAAGCTGAAATGCATGAATACATATGAGCCCAAATGAATCCACATGGCTAATTCGAGAATCTCCCTTTTACTAATTTGTCTGATAGTGAGAAACCTGACTCCAAACCTATATATGTTAATTTCTTTGATTCAGGTAAATTTGTAAAGAAAATCCAGAGTTACTGACTCAATTCCCTGTGAGAAATTTATTCACCATCTAAAGAAGATGTAAAATTTACTCTGTAAACTATAATTTTAAAATGATCAAAGTAAAATCTTCAAACACCCCGCCAGGTGTGTGCGTGATCCCTGCGTCTCCGCGGACCCAAACTGCCCCAGGGAAGAGCGGAAACTCCATCAACGGGAACCAAGGCTAACTGCCTTGGTTTCACTGCAGAAACCTTGGGCGCTGCGCTCCTGGGACCGGCTGAAAATCTCCCCCCCCCCCCCCCCCCCCCCCCCCCCGCCAGGTGTGTGCGTGATCCCTGCGTCTCCGCGGACCCAAACTGCCCCAGGGAAGAGCAGAAACTCCATCAACGGGAACCAAGGCTAACTGCCTTGGTTTCACCCACGGAACCTTGGGCCCTGCGCTTCCGTAATCATCCCAAAACTCAAAACCGCGGTGGACGAACCTTTTACTACCTATCTTGCATGAGGTACCACTGAACCTTGGTTCCTACATCCTTGCTACCCACCCAAACTCCGCAAACAGACCAGACACCTACTAACTGTACTATCCTGTCATCCAAGACCCCACATTTGCAACCTACAATAGTCAAAATGGTAAGGCAACGCAAAGTTCCATCCAGCTCTGTGAGTGAAGTCACTAGTCCAGATGAGCCAAGCAATACCAATGAGTTATATAACCTCTCTTATAAGGAATTTCAGAAAGAAATGTTAAGGAGTCATAAGGAATTCAAAGAAGCAATGGAATGCAAACTCAATAAAATACAAGAGGACATGATAGAAGAAGTGAGGAAAATGCAAATGGAAATGACATATATTAAAAATGAGGTAAATGAAATGAAAAACACAGTGGAAAGCCAGCATAGCAGAATAATAGCTACTGAAGAAAGAATTAGTGATCTCGAAGACCGCGTTCCAAAGATTCTCTACACAACACCAGAAGATAGAAAAAAAGACTCACAATTACCGAACAGACAACAAGAGATAATCGGGATGAAGCCAGAAGAAACAACATACGGATCATTGGGGTCCCAGAAGGGCAAGAAGAAAACCCTGATGAAGAAGAAACTGTCAAAGCCATCATTGCTGAGAAGTTCCCGGAACTAAAAAACACTTGCCTCAAGATCCAGGAGGCCCGTAGGATACCTGCTAAAAGAAACCCCAACAAGAATACTCCAAGACACATCTTAATTAAAATGACAAAAACTATAGATAGAGATAGAATACTGAAAGCAGCAAGATCAAAAGAAGGAAATCACATACAAAGGAACATCTCTAAGATTTACAGCAGACTTCTCTGATGAAACACTCCGAGCAAGAAAACAATGGTGGGATATTGTGAAAAGGCTGAATGAACTGCAGGCCTCACCAAGAATTCTTTACCCAGCCAGACTCACATTCAGATATGAAGGAAAGATACACAACTTCATGGATAAGCAACAACTCAGGAACTTCATGGACTCAAAACCAACCTTAAAAGAAGGACTGAAGGGTCTACTGTAATACGACCAAACCCATAAGCACAACAAGCTCAAACAGAAAGATGGCACAAAATCCGATGACAATAATCTCTCTCAATGTCAATGGTCTAAATGCACCAATTAAGAGACACAGAGTAACAAAATGGATTAAAAAACTTGAACCCAACATTCTGCTGTCTACAAGAAACACATCTGAATAATCAGAACAAACACAGACTCAAAGTCAAAGGTTGGAAGACCATTCTCCATGCAAACAATTCCTCCAAAAAGGCTGGTGTGGCCATATTAGTATCAGATAATATAGACTTCAGGCTAAAAAAGGTTAGAAGGGACAACGAAGGCCATTTCTTATTACTTAAGGGGTATGTACACCAGGAAGAAATTACGCTACTAAACATATATGCACCCAACGAGGGGCCAGCAAAATACATAAAACAACTGCTAAGAGACCTCAAAGAAGACATTAACAGTAGCACAATAATAGTTGGAGACTTCCAACACTGCTCTATCAACGATGGATAGATCAACAAGACTGAAACTCACCAAGGAAATATTGGCCCTGAAGGAAGAAATGGAAGAAAGAGAGCTAGTAGATATATACAGGGCTTTTCATGCCAAAAAAGCTGAATACACATTTTTCTCTAGTGCACATGGAACATTCTCCAAGATAGACCACATGCTAAGCCACAAAGCATACCTCAATAAAATAAAAAGATAGAAATTGTGTCAGCTATCTTTTCAGACCATGATGCACTGAAAATGGAAGTTAACCGTACACAGAAACAGGGAGTCAAACCAAACACCTGGAAACTGAACAGCTCACTCCTGAACAACAAATGGGTCATAGAAGAAATCAAACAGGAAATCCAAAGATTTCTGGAAACAAATGAAAATGAAGACACCAACTATAAGAACTTGTGGGACACGGCAAAAGCCGTGTTAAGAGGGAAATTTATAGCTCTGCAAGCATTCATCAGGGAAACAAGAAAGGGCCCACATAAATAACCTGACTACACAGCTGAAGACATTAGAGAAAGACCAACAAAAAGGAGCCCAACCCAGGCAGAAAAAAAGGAAATAATAAAACTTAGAGAGGAAATCAATGAGTTGGAAACCAAAAAAACAATCCAAAAGATTAATGAAACCAAGAGCTGGTTTTTTGAAAAAATAAACAAGATTGACAAACCATTGGCAAGACTTGTAAGGACAGGGAAAGAGAGAACCCAAATAAACAGAATCAGAAATAAAAAGGGTGACATCACAACAGAAACCACAGAAATCCAAAAGATCATCAGAGATTACTTTGAGAGCCTGTATGCCGTGAAACATGAGAATCTAGAAGAAATGGATCAATTCCTGAAGTCCTATAACCTCCCACGGCTGAAACAAGAAGACCTCCAATACCTGAATAAGCCTATCACCATTGAGGAAATAGAAACAGTAATTAAAAGACTTCCAAAACACAAAAGCCCAGGTCCAGACGGATTCCCTAGTGAACTCTACCAAACCTTTAAGGAGGACCTACTGCCAGTCCTGTTCAAGCTCTTCCAGGAAATAGAAGAAACAGAAACACTCCCAAACAGCTTCTACGAGGCACATATCACCCTGATACCCAAAGCAGGGAGAGACAACACAAAGAAAGAAAAACTACAGACCAATATCCCTGATGAACACGGATGCTAAGATCTTCAACAAAATACTAGCAAACAGAATCCAAAGACTCATCAAGAAGATTATACATCATGACCAAGTAGGATTCATCCCGGGTATGCAAGGATGGTTCAACATTCGCAAGTCAATCAACATAATACATCATATCAATAAGAGAAAAAATAAAAACCATATGATCCTATCAATAGACGCAGAGAAAGCATTTGACAAGATCCAGCACCCGCTCATGATTAAAACCCTCCAGAAAATGGGAATTGAAGGGACTTTTCTCAAGATAGTTAGAGCCATCTACCAAAAGCCCACAGCGAGCATCATTCTCAATGGGGAAAAGTTGAAAGCCTTCCCCCTGAGATCAGGGACAAGACAAGGTTGCCCACTCTCACCTCTTTTTATTCAATATAGTACTGGAAGTACTTGCGATAGCAATCAGAGAAGAAAAGGACATCAAGGGCATCCAGATAGGCAAGGAAGAAGTCAAGCTATCATTATTTGCAGATGACATGATATTATACCTAGAGAACCCTAAACTCTCTACCAAAAAACTCCTAGAAACAATAGACGCATATAGTAGAGTGGCAGGATACAAAATCAACACGCAAAAGTCGGTGTCTTTCCTATATACAAATAACGAAAGAGAAGAAAGGGATATTAAGGAAACAATTCCATTCACAATTGTGCCACAGAAAATCAAATACCTAGGAATCAACTTACCCAAGTGTGTAAAGGACCTGTACAAAGAAAACTACAAGACACTGCTCCAAGAGATAAAAGAGGACACAAGGAAATGGAAACACATTCCCTGCTCATGGATGGGGAGAATCAACATTGTCAAAATGGTAATACTCCCTAGAGCTCTATACAGATTCAATGCAGTCCCTATGAGGATACCCATGACATTCTTCAAAGAAATTGACCAAACAATCCTGAAATTTGTATGGAACGATAAACCCCCAAGGATAGCTAAAGCAATCCTTGGGAAAAAGAAAGATGGGAGGCATCACCTTACCCAACTTCAAACTGTACTACAAGGCAGTAGTAATTAAAACAGCATGGTATTGGAATAAAAACAGACCCATCGACCTATGGAATAGAATTGAGTATCCTGACACCCAACCTCAAACACATGATCATTTAATCTTTGATAAAGGTGCAACGAGTCTAAAATGGAGTAAGGAAAGCCTCTTCAATAAGTGGTGTTGGGAAAACTGGGCAGCGACATGTAAAAAAATGAATTTGGACCTGTGTCTAACACCATGCACAAAAATCAGATCAAAGTGGATTAAAGATCTCAATATCAGACTTGAATCCATAAAGTACATTGAAGAAAATATAGGAAAAACCCTCCATGACATTGAAGCTAAAGGCATCTTCAAAGATGAAACATCTCTAACAAAGCAACTAGAAGAAAAGATAAATATATGGGACTACATGAAACTAAAAAGCTTCTGCACCTCAAAAGAAACAGTGACTAAGATACAAAAGCAGTCCACAGAATGGGAAAGAATATTCACCCAATACTCATCTGATAAGGGGTTAATATCCAGGATATATCAGGCACTGGTAGAACTTTACAAGAAGAAAACAAACAACCCCATCAAAAAATGGGGGAGAAGAAATGAACAGAAACTTCAGCAAGGAAGAAATTCGAATGGCCAAAAAACATATGAAAAAATGCTCATCATCACTAATCATCAGAGAGATGCAAATCAAAACAACAATGAGATACCACTTTACACCACAGAGACTGGCACATATTCAAAAGAACAAGAACAACAAGTGCTGGCGTGGGTGTGGGGAAAAGGGGACACTCATCCATTGTTGGTGGGAATGCCGGCTGGTACAGCCTTTCTGGAAAACAATATGGACATTCCTCCAAAGACTAGAAATTGAACTTCCATTTGACCCAGCCATACCACTCCTGGGAATCTACTCTGGGAAACCAAAAATACGCAGCGGGAAAACCATCCCTACTTTTATGTTCATAGCAGCATTATTCACAATAGCCAGAATCTGGAAGCAACCCGAGTGCCCGAAAATAGATGACTGGATAAAAAGCTTTGGTACATCTACACAATGG
This sequence comes from Cryptotis parvus, assembly GCA_021461705.1. Lineage (NCBI taxonomy): Eukaryota > Metazoa > Chordata > Mammalia > Eulipotyphla > Soricidae > Cryptotis > Cryptotis parvus. The sequence goes on from JAJIBD010002042.1 coordinate 21,819, forward strand.
AATACTATGCAGCTGTTAGGAAAAATGAAGTTATAAAATTTGCCTACAAATGGATGGACATGGAGAAGATTATGTTGAGCGAAATTAGCCAGAAGGAGAGAGACAGTTACAGAATGACTGCATTTATCTGCATAACATAAATATATAGGTACATATTATGATACCAATATCCAAGGTCAAGTGAAACATACATCAGGAGGTCCTGTCAAATGTGGAAATTATCACAAACGTGTGGGAGTCAGAGGCTAGGTAAGACAGAAAATGGAACAGTGTGCTAACAATTGTGAGGGTACTAATGCCAACCTAGAACTGAGCATTAAATAGAGGCAAAAGGATACACATGACAACCCTTTAATGTATGTTCTGTAATCCATAGTCTGGAGAGGAAGGAAAAGAGAAAGATAGAGAAATGGAAAGAAATAAAGAACCTGCCATGGAGGAGGGCTGGGGGGAGGGGGAGGGAACCGGGGACGTTGGTGGTGGGAGATGGGCACTGGTGGCGGGATGGGTGCTGCTACACTGTATGACCAAAACCCAAATATGAACTTTTTAATTGTATATCTTTGTAATTGTAAAAATAAAAAAATTAAAAAAAAATAGAATTTTTAATAATAAACATAAACATGCTCATAAAAAAAAATAAAATCTTCAAACAAAAATATCAGCAGATGGAATCTTTAAAAATGCAAGGTTGGGGCCAGAGCAATAGCCCAGTGGGTAGGGCGTTTGCCTTGCACGCTGCCTGGCCATGCCAGCCAGGGGTTCGATTCCCGGCATCCCATATGGTCCCCCAAGCACCGCGAGGAGTGTTCCTGAGTGCAGAGCCAGGAGAAACCCCTGAGCATTGCCGGGTGTGACCCAAAAAAAGAAAAAAAAATGCAAGGTATTTTTAATTGGCATTGAGAACTTTTAGAGTATAATGTTTCCTAAAAACTGAAAGATTAAATAAACACTGATCTAATGAAAATTGCTTTGCACATACAAATAATAATAATAAGTACTTCTTTCTTAAATGGTTATTTATTTATTTACTGGCCCCCTGGGATGAACCCAGAACCACGGCAGAGGCTGGTAAGCTACTCGTGGTGTATTTGATATGCCAAAAATGGTAACAATAATGGACCTCATTCTCAACAAATGGAGATGTTACTGGTGCCTGCTCAAGCAAATCAATGAACAACAGGAAGACAAGTGAAAAGTGATCAAAGTTAATGGATAATTCTAATCTTCTTGTCTAATAGTAATGAACACTGGGTCAGAGTGATAATACAATAACTGGGGGTCTTGCCTTCCCTTGCATGAGCTTGACTGGAGTTCGATCCCCAGTATCTCATATCATCCCCCAAACAGTGCCAGGAATAATTCCTGAACCCTGTGTGGTGTGACTCAAAAAAGCAATGATAAATAATAATTATAATAATAATGCATACTATTTTAGTAGCTTTCAAGAGTCAATGCATTTATAATCATATTTAATTCTCCACTATGTATTTTTCTTTACTTCATAAACAAGGAAATTAGCCTCATAGGTATTGATTCACTTGTATTCCTTGCCTTCCCGTTGCTCATCTATTTTCTTGAGCGGGTTCCAGTAACATCTCCATTCATTGGGAATGAGGTCCATTATTGTAACTGTTTTTAGCATGTCGCATACACCATGGGTAGCTTGCCAGGCTCTCCATTCATTGGGAATGAGGTCCATTATTGTTACTGTTTTTAGCATGTCGAATACACCACGGGTAGCAGGTGGTTCTGGGTTCACCTCAGTGGCCCAGTATTTTTCTATGTCAGACCATTAACCAGGGCCCATGGGGTAGAACCCTGGATGTTGACAAGCCTATCTCCTGTCTGCCACCTGCCAATGCAGCCAGGCACCACAGCCACACCTGCAACACCTCGAGGGGCAGGGGAGGTATTGATTAATGCACAACAACTATAGAAGTGACAGAAATAAAATTCAATACCCATGATGCAAAAAAAAACCCTGTTCCTCTCATCACTGTCAGGATAGAGCCATGGCATGATGCTTCTGGCTCATATAATATAATAACAGATGCGTCTCCAAGTTCTGTCATGAAGGCAGAAGTCATGTTTGTTTCTCAAGTATATTCTGAGGAAGGATTTTCCATAGTAGGAAAGGATAAGGGGTTATCCTTGTGGTGTGAGTTTGGCAGTTGCTGGGAGTGTGATGAAAGGATTTTACAACAGATTCTGGAAAATGGAAGAGAAGAGAAAAGTTCTGTGGTCCCTAATTATTAGATCACACCCTACTAGCTAGCCCTGGGTTTTTGTATTCAAAAAAGGGATTGGTTTTCTCCTTCCTATAGCCTTTTGCATATGTTTATGCTAAGGGATCCTTTTGTATAAGCACAAAAGATAGCAGGGCAGTGCAGTTGTAAGTTAATTAACTCTCAATTATTTACTCCTGGGTTTCTGCCATATTTCCCAGATATAAACCTCAGTACCTTTTAGATTGAATCTAATTCTTCATACCCTTATGGAGGGTCCTCTACACAGTACTGGATAGTACCAGGCAAGGACATTACCCCGGCTTCAAAATGGAACAATTTTAGAGTAAGCTCTGCTCCGGCCCAGAGTTTAGAGCAAGGTCAGAACAGCTCTGTGTTGACCCAAGATAAGCCATGAATTGCCTTGCAGGCTGAGAAGAGCACTTAAGACTGTTGTCTTGATCTGGAGATAGTACCCTGAGGGGATTGGATATGATCATTCTGGCTAGGGAACATGTATGGGTCATATGATATGTTCTCCCCAGGAAAGATCACCCTATAAATTCAATTTCAGGTAGATAAATGCCTGTATGTCTTACTGTGTTTATACAATATGACTAGAAATATTATTGAAATGATTGTTTTCTGACCAAGGAGAGAGAAAACAATGCTCTGCCCTATAGCACCTCAATAGCCCTCGTAAGCAGGGAGTATGGCCCCTTGGGAATTTTGCACAGGAAAGAGGAAGCTGGTTTTTACCTTGCCATTATTTAGGAAAAAGAGTTTACTTTACCTTTGTTATGCCCTGTCCCCAGTCTCTGTATAGGATTGTGCTATAGCAGTTTGAGGGTCTGAGTCTGTCTGGGTAGAGTTGAGTTGGAGTAGTGAGTGTGTGTGTGTGTGTGTGTGTGTGTGTGTGTGCGTGTGTATGTGTGTGGTCAACTCTGAATGTGACAGGGAACCTAATGAACCCCAATACTGTTGGGGAACCCAAACAGTCCCAACACCTAATACCTGCCTTTTCACCAAAGGTCTTTGAACCATGAACTATGGAATAAGTTCCCGGTGATCAAAAATCGAGAGCATACCTATATGTACAAAACAAAGAGGGCAGTTTTGTTATGATTTAGAGCAGCAAACAAATATTTTCCCATATCCAAGACCTTTTCCTAGAACCTACAAGTTGCAAACTATTTTCATAATACTTAGTAATTATTTGACATTTTCATTCTTTCTTTTTTTGCATGTAGAATGGAGTTTTCCTGAGGCTACTTGATACTCCATTAATTCAAACATTGAAGAGGTTTTGCAAAAATGCAAAACAATGTGACTTGCCATTAATTCTTGCTCTGGGAAATATAGTTAATTTTCATAAACATGAAATGGGCTTCTTCTTATTATTTTTAATGAATTAATAAATACTTTAAACCTTGGCCCATTTTAATTTCTAAGATGGTAATTAAAGTTGGAAACTATGTGAGCAAAGTATTGTGGGTTTGCTAATTTTTAAGACTATGACAGGTACCTTAGATCAAAAAAGTTCAAAAAAAGTTCAAATTCACTGGCCTAATAGAACCATTTTTAAAATGACAGCCCTGAGGCCCTGAGGCCAGCAAAGTGGAAGCAAATTGCTCACAGCAACTACTTTCTGGCAGAATTTAGATTCCAAGCCAAGATTTCCCACTCCAGATGTTTCCATCACACTAGTCTGATTTTCTCTCATTTGCTCTGAGTCTAAATGAAGCTTGTCTGCTTCTCCACTCTGTTTGCAGGGTGAAGAGAAGCATGCTTTTCAGGTGGTGCTGAGTGGGCTCAGGGACCACTCCAGTGGCATGTGATCAGGCTGACTTCAGTGCAAGGGCTGCTGGAGCCCTGCAGCGTTAGTGACCACCAGTGCCATCCAGCAGTGTTCAGGGCTCCACTACACTATCAATGCCCAGGGCCCTGAGGTACATGGATGTGTGTACCTTAATCACTAGACTATCTCACAGCCTTTAGGTCACAGGTTGGGTTTTTTTTTAATTCAATCACAATGAGTACACACTTACAGAGCTGTTCATGGTGGGGTTTCAGTCATACCATGTTCCAACACCCATCCCTCCAGCATTTCCCACCACCAGTGTCCCCCCTGTTTCTCTGTCCCCACTCCCATCCCATCTCTATGGCAGGCTCTCTCCTCTCTCTCTCTCTCTCTCTCTCTCTCTCTCATTCGCCTCTCTCTTCTCCCTCCTTTTGGACATTATGGTTTGCAATACAGATACTGAGACGTTTTCATGTTCATTTGTTTACTTATTTTCAGCATGCCTTTCTTAACCAGAGTGATCATTTTCAACTATATTTGTCATATAGTTCTCTTCTCTATCCCAACTGCCTTCTCCCCAGCACTTGGGCATCCTTCCAGCCATTGATCAATCCTCTTGGCCCTTGTTTCTACTGTTCTTGAGTATTAGGCTCATATTATGATTTTTAATACCACGAATCAGTGCAGTCATTCTATGTCTGTCCCTCTCCTCTGACCTCTGACTCATTTCATTCAACATGATACTCTCTGACCATCTATTTATAAGTTAATTTCTTAGTTTCATTTTTTTCTAACAACTGCATAGTATTCCATAGTATTTCATTCCATATTTACATTATACTATAGTTTCTTTAACCATTCATCTATTCTCAGGCACTCAGGTTGTTTCCAGATTCTGGTTATTGTGAATAGTGTTGTGATGAACTTAAAAGTGTGGATGTCATTTCTGCTGTGTGTTTTTGGGATATTCCCAGAAGTGTTATTACTGGGTCACGTGGAAGCTCAATTTCTATCTTTCTGAGGAATTCCCAAATTGTTTTTCAAAAGGCTGGACCAGTCAAAGTTTCCACCAATAAACGAAGGAAAGTCCCTTCCTTCCTGCATCCATGCCAGCACCGGTTGCTCTTATTCTTTTTGATGTGTGCCAGTCTGTAGTGTGAGATTATATCTCGTTGTTTTGATTTTCATTCAATTATGATTAGTGATGTAAAACATTTTTTCATGTGTCTCTTGATCATTTGTAGTTCTTCTTTGAGGAAGTTTCTTTTCATTTCTTTTCCCCAGTTTTTGATGGAGTCAGATAATTTTTTTTTCTTGTAAAGTTCTACCAGTGCCTTATATATCTTGGATATCACCCCCATCAGATGGATATTGGGTAAATATTTTTTTCCAATCTGTTGGCTGTCTTTATTTCTTGGTCACTGTTTCTTTTGAGGTGTAGGAGCTTCTTAATTTAATGTAGTCCTATTTGTTTACCATTGTTTCACTTGCTTGGTCAGTGGTGTTTTATCCTTGAAGATTCCTTTAGCTTCAGTGTCATGGAGGGATCTGCCCACATTTTCTCCAAGTATCTTATAGACTCAGGTCTGATATTGAGATCTTTAATCCATTATAATCTGACTTTTGTAGTTCACCATCCTTAGTTGCCCAACTGAAGCCATTGTACCCATAGAATACAAGTAGTTTGTAGATTTGGGTTTGAAGTCAGCATTTAGATGTATTTAAGGCTTGCTCCTGGCTCTACACTCAGCAGTCTCTCCTGGCAATAGTCAGGGAACCATATGTAGTACCAGGAATTGAACCCAGGTTGGCCACATGCAAGGCGAATACCTTGCCTGCTATACTATCTCTCCAGCTCTGTCACAGCATTTGGCTAATTTTTAAAAAGAATATTTACACAAACATTTTCTGAATTCAGGTATGGACTGGGGTCCCAACTTGTCATAGACCACACTGACCTGTCCTATTTCAATACAGGTGACCTGTTCCATCTCCATACAGGTGACCTTTCCATCTTTACCTGGTTTGGAACTACTTGAGACAGACCAAATTCCCCTCCTTGAAGCCAATGATTGGAAACAGACTTTGAATCTCTGCATCATTTCAGGGTGGTCCTCCTGAAGCTTTCCCCCATGGCTCTATTTCTAAATTATGTTTCTCTTCCATAATTTATTGGCATGATAATGTATTTGCATGAATTTGGAATTTCTATAAATGAACTTTGGAAAGCTCAGCCTGTGTCAAGATTATTTAGAGAGCATAAAGAATGTTCTTAACATGAGGGGTGGCAGGAAGCATGCCACATCCCATGTGCTCACTCATCAGTGAAGAATGCATGTGTTTTGGAAAGAAAACACGTCATTTCTACGAATGCTAATGGACAGACTCAGGACCCTTGGGGTTTCCTCCTGTCTTCAGTTGGTGCTTTAGAAAACAAGTGGTAAAGGACCCCTGAACAATTCCAAAGGAATGCTTCCTTTTTACTAGCTAGCATCAAGATCACCTCCCTCTAAAATAACTTCAGGTTCCTTGAATAATGGAATTAATTCCTTAAGCTGCAAATTTTGTCAAAGAAAAATGAGTTATCCTGTTTTCAAAATCACTGTGAGGGAGCACTCTTCACTGCCTCTGCCCCCACCCCCACCCCTGCAGTGCCACACAGATTCCTCCCTGAATGAAGTCACTGCACACTTGTAAAGTCTAAGCAGACTAAGTCTGCTCTCAGACTTAGTCACACAGTCCTCTTGGATGGTACCTCAATGTCTTGAACAGTTAGAGCATGAGAGTAAATGGAACAGTTTGCTCTAGTGGGTTCTATCCTCTCTCATCACTTGTCTTCCCATTCTTCATCAATTTGCTGGAGCAGGCACCAGTAACATCTCTATATGTCCTGTCACATGCTAGTAGAGAGCAAGGGCATCTGCTCCAGGAATATAAAGAGCCTCAAACCATTCCATCAGGTCATGGGAATGAGGTCTATAATTGTTACTGGTATTTGGCACATCAAATACGACACGGGTAACTTGCAAGGCTCTGCCGTGCAGGTGGGATACTCTTGTAGTCACCTCTGATCTCCAGCATTTATTGATGAAAGGGAGAGAGTAGGACCAATTGATATTTCCTTTTCATTCATTGTAACATGATTGTTAGACTCTTTCTTAAGTCCAAAGTAATGCAGGAACCTATTCAAAGACAGAAGGCACAGAGGGATGGATAAAGGTAACATGTCCTCATATAGACGTTTGATAATTTATTCTCTCTCAAAGCTCAGGCAAATTCTTCCAAATAAGGTATATGTTTGCTGTTTTGCATTTTCTCCCTTCTTTCTTTCCTTAAACTGTATCACTGTATCACTGTCTTCCCGTTCATCATCGATTTGCTTGAGCGGGCACCAGTAACTATCTCCATATGACCTGTCTCATGCAAGCAGAGCCCAAGGGCACCTGCTTGCTCCAGGAACATAAAGAGCCTCAAAACCATTCCATCAGGTCTGGGAATGAGGTCTATAATTGTTACTGGTATCTGGCATATCAAATACGACACAGGTAGCTTGCCAGGCTCTGCCGTGCAGGTAGCATACTCCTGTAGTCATCTCAAAATCCAGCATTTATTGATGAAAGCGTGGCCGCTTGCAGCCGCCCGAGCCGGGCTGTGATAGGCTGGTCTGCTGGGTGGAGTTGTGACTAGGGGGAGTCCGGATGTGGAAAATGGAGGTCCTCATGGAGTGGGGGTCGTCTGGCTTGTTGTGAGGCTCTACTGGGTGGCGGGCCAGGGCTAGAACCTGCCATCCCTCCCAGGCGCCTCATGAGCAGCTGGGCACAGTGAGAGCCAGTAGCAGCTCTGCCCCATGTCTGTCTCTCTTTCCTTAAACATTTAGAATTAATGTAAGTGTGCATTAAAAAGAAAAGAACTTTCTTCATGAGTCTGTGGGCCTCAAAGCCAAGGTGTGCAGCAAGTGTCTTGTTGTCATGGAGATGACTGCTGTTCTTCTCATTCAGACTACTCAGGTTGGCTCAGTGATCATTTCAGTAACTAATACCAGTCTGGCTGGAAGCTTTGGTAACTGCAGTCAAATCTTGGTTTTGCTCCAAGGCTTGGATTATTCCTGGAGAATCAATCCCTAGTCATTTGGGATTGATAAGTGCTCATTCTTTTCCCTCAGGGTGAAAAAGATTCAGTGCACCTTCTCTGAGGCTCTATTATGAAAACTTTCCATGCACCCCCCCCCACCCCCGTGCCCCACCTCTACAGCTGACTTATTAGTTCTGCAGTAAAAAAGGGTAATAAAGGATATGAGCTCTAGCACCCTCATCCTTATCTGTCCCCTTTTCCAGGAGGGTTTAACTTGTCCTTCACACCTCTTGTTTTCCACAAGACTTTCCAAAGATATTTTACTTCTCAGAAAGTATTTATCACTATGAACATTAAACTAGTGGAACAGAAAAGGAAAGTCAATATTTGGAAATAAATTTAAGACCCTTTTTCCATACTTGAAAATCAATAACAAAGAAAAAAGCCTCCTTGGCAGACTTTTGAAGCAGTAATTTGTGATCATAAAGTGTTTCTAGGGAAACCACAAATTTCTGTGAACATTATATCCCAATGGGTATAAAAAATGTGTGAGGACTGATTATGCAATGCAGAACTCCTTATGCAGAAAAAGGAGGAGAGTAGGACCAATTGGTATTTCCTTTCATTCATTGTAACAAGATTGTTAGACTCTTCTGAAGTCCAAGTAATTCAGGAACCTATTCAAAGACAGAAGGCACAGAGGGATGGATAAAGGTAGCATGTCTTCATTTAAACATCTGATCATTCAATGCCTCTAAGAATCACCAAGACTCTGTGGAAGTACACATAAGCCACACTTCAGTCACCCCCAAGGCAGCCTGCACACTAGCTTGAGACTTAGCCAAAAGCAGAAAGCTGTGAATGAAAGATGTGAGCCTCAGCACATTAGCATATGACCCCTGTGATTTCCATCAAGGAGCGGAAGGAGAGAGGGCAGGAGAGCTGGAATTGGGCAAACGTCCATAACCACAACTTCTGGGTTAATAGAGGTGACCCCAAAGCTAGAGCAATTGTACAGGGGTTAAGGAACATGCCCTGCATATGGTCTACACTGTTTCAATCATTGGCACTACATATGATGCCCTGAGCAGTGCTAGACCAGGACCACAGAGCCAAGAGTAAGCTCTTAGCACCATCAGATATGGCCCCCAAATAATGACTAAATAAATATATAAATAATGTCCCAGAATGAAATTTTAAAACCCTACCCCTCCCCCCACCTCCAATGAGCAAACTAAAGTTGATTGAATTCTTCAATTTCTCTTAATCTTTTACAATGAGGGGAAATATTAAACATAGAAGGTTGGATAATAATCTTAATAAAATAAGAAAGATAATTTTCCCCTTCAAACATCTTTTTATTTGTGTGTTTTATTTTAAATAATTCTATACATTATTCAGGAACCATAAACACCTCCTGTACCAGGGGTGGGGTTCGAACCTACGTGGACATATGTCCATTGGCTCTTTTTTTTATAATTTCAGTCTCTTTATTTCACTAGTGTGACAAGGGACAAGTTACAGAGTCTTTTTTTTAATTTTTAATTTTTTATTTTTACAATTAAAAAGTTCATATTTGGGTTTTGGTCATACAGTGTTCCAGCACCCATCCCACCACCAGTGCCCATCTCCCACCACCAACGTCCCGGTTCCCTCCCCCTCCCCAGCCCTCCTCCATGGCAGGTTCTTTATTTCTTTCCATTTCTCTCTCTTTCTCTTTTCCTTCCCCTCCAGACTATGGATTACAGAACATACATTAAAGGGTTGTCATGTCCAGCGCCTTAACCACTCGGCCACCCGGTAGCAGTTGTATGTTTTATTTGATATGCAAAAAACCAGTAACAATTATAGACCTCATTCCCTTGACCTGAATGAATGGTTTGATGCTCTTTGCGGTCCTGGAGCAAGCAAATGCCCTTGGGCTATACTACGTGACAGACAGGACTTATGGAGATGTTACTGGTGCCCGCTTGAGCAAATCGATGAACAACTAACTGCAAGACAAGTGATACAAGTGATTCAGGAAAAAAGTTCCTAGAGCTAGACATTCCAGTGCATTCCTGGAGATAGTAAAGCTAGTAATAGAAACATAAAGCCTTGTGCTTGTTGAATTCCTTCCTTTATCCCCAACTGCATGTTCTCCATATAAGCACAGAAATGTGGGTTGGAAGCCCAGGGAGAAAATGGAGGAAGTGTTGTGGAGATAATGTGCTGATTTTAAAGGGTAGTAAAGAGCATCAGAGATGGGTGTCTAAAAACTCACTCTGTTCCCACAGAAATGCAGCTGCTTCCTCTTGATTGGTCTGTTACTTACATCCAGAAAGCATTTTAGTTCCGTCTATAAATAGGTCTGTTCCAATTAGCTTGGGAGGTGACGGGTGAACTGTGTGATGTGAGTAAGCTCAGAAAGCAATGTCAAAATAAAGGTAAAGACAGTGTGAGATCCGCATGCGCTCGTGGGAAAAACTCTGTGGAAGTGTAATCTTCATTGGAGGGGTATTTTAAAAATGAGAGAATATGGGGGTTTCATAAGTGCACAAAGTATTCTATATACTCCTGCTAAGCTTGAATAGGATCAAGAATGAAAGAATCTATGAACAAAGGGAAAGAGCATAGAACACATCTGTTGGCTCCCAATTAAAGTCTCTTAAAGATTAATAAATACCAAATGTAGAGTCAAGATATTCATGCACGTGCGTAAACAGGCATGCTTAGGTGGGGGAGGCTCAGAGGAGCTGCCTAATGCGTTACTTGGTTGATTTCATCTTGACTCAAAAATTTGAGGGACTTCCATGGAGTAACGAGATGGTAGTAACATGTGAAGATGAACACAGCAGATCCTCGAGGTGTTCAAGCATGAGCGAGTCTAGAATACTTCAGCATGGTTTGCAGCTGGGCTGGTCTTTTTCTATGATGCTTTGAGAACCCTAAGTGAGCTTAACAGAAGCTGCTAGATCTCCTGTAAGTCCTTTGGGAGGCTTCAGAGATGCAGAAAGCTGCTGAGACCCAGAGCGTCAAAAGGCACACAGAGGAATCAGAGACAAAGAGAAAAGAGTGAAGCCATTACTGGGCTTGGGAACTGAGAATCCAGTCTGAGAAACTGTACTAATTTTGTTGTTGTTGTTTTCTTTTGGGGTCATACCCAGTAAGGTTCAGGGATTACTCCTGTCTCTGCAATCAGGAATTACTCCTGGTGGTGCTTGGGGATCATATTTTATCCGAGGGACCTAGGAGGCTAAGAGCAGGTAAATGTGTGAATGAGGTTTGAAAATGAATACAATGATAAAGGTTTGAAAGTGACTACAATGCAGAGGAGCTGGAGCTCCATACTATCAATGGGAGGGTGGGGAGGGCAGCGGGAAAGAATAGCGCCAGAGTGTGGAAGCTCTAAGAATACCTTGGGCTGGATATAAAAATTAAACCGACAAAGGAATTAGTAGGCCCTTGAACTCCAAGGAAGAACTCCTAACATTGAGGGGCAACTTGCCCTGTTTTTACAAACCCTAACAGTCTGTGAATTTTTTGTTCATAGACCTCATTCCCATGACCTGATGGAATGGTTTGAGGCTCTTTATGTTCCTGGAGCAAGCAGATGCCCTTGGGCTACACTAGCATGAGACAGGACATATGGAGATGTTACTGGGGCCCGCTTGAGCAAATCCATGATGAACGGGAAGACAGTGATACAGTGATTTGTGTTGGGAGGATTATTTAGGTTCTGTAATATTTCTAAATTCCTAAGAGAAAAGTGGGAATAAAATATTCGTTGAGGGTGTGGGGACAGAGATGTAGAGAAAGCATAGGGAGAGAGTAAAACACTTACCTTGCGTGGCCAATTCAGGTTCAGTTCCTGGCACCCCATGTGGTCCCCCAGCACCACTGGGAGTGATCCCTGAGCATAGAGCCAGGAGTAAGCCTGAACCCGTCCAGGTGCGGCGAAAGCAAAATATTTGTCCAAATAGTCATCATCTTCTTAAATTTTTCTACTCATTATGCTTGACAAATGTGCCCTCTACAAATGCACATGAAGACAACCCTTACTGTGCTGTAAAACCACTTAAAAGCCATGGAGGGGGCTCAGGGCAGGATCAATAGACCTGAGAGCACATCTCTGAGAAGCGGATTTGCCTAGTAATCTTGCAATACTTCCTTTCCTCCAGAAATTTCATGTTTTGAGCTTGTCCTTGCCTCCTCATCTTCCTCTTCACCTGTTCCTCTTTAATTTCTGCTCCCCTTTGTGCCTCCAGCTTCTAAAGTGGGTCCCCTTTTCTCTTGGTGCTACACAATTTGCCCAGAGACTCTTGGCTTTCTGCGTTTTTATCTACACAGGGGCCTCTCTCACTAGTACCATTCCAGATATGCAATCTGACAAAGCTTCCTCTTCAGAAGTCAAGAGAAGGGGAAGGTTTTTCAATACTTGGAATTTACTTTTCCTCTGTCACATCAGGAATTCAAATCATTGCTTTGAGAGCCTTGCTCAGCAAGCACAAACCTGAGTCCAGCGTGATGCGGGGCTGGGATGGAAAGAACACGGAGTCCAGTGGGGACTCCTGGGCTGAGGTCCCAGTTGAGCCATGAAACTAACTGTATGTACCTGGCAGTCTAGAACTTTTATGAGCTCTGTGCAACATGAAGATGTTGGCCTGGACAAAGGATCCCTGGTGATGGCCAGCACTGCTAATGCATCACAGATTAAATAGCACAGTTTACACTTACCATCTCATTAAATTTTCATGAAGTCTGTGAGGCATCGGGTTCCCTTTGGACAGAGCATGATAACACAAGGATTAGGTAATTTGTTCAAGGTCACACAGTTAGAAAGTGGCCAAGACTCTATCAAAAACATAGATTGTTTTGTGTAGAAACACGAAATTTTAGTCCTCAGGATTTGATGATGCAAATTCCCTAGAAGAGCTTTTATTTATCCATTGAAAACAGACCCAGTCAAATATATTTACTATTAGTGTGACTTGAGGTACAATGAGATATTTCCATTCTTACCCCCCCAAAATTCCCAATCATTAACATATTAGAATGGAGCACAAAGCTTTTTGTATCTTTTTTTTTTCTGTCTGGGGTTGCACCCTGTGATGCTCAGGGATTACTCCTGGCTCTGAACTCAGGAATCATTCCTAATGATGCTTAGGAGATCATACAGAATACCCGGAATCAAACCCAGGTTGATTCTGTGCAAGGCAAGTGCTCTACCCACTGTACTATCTCTTTGGCCCCCACAATGCTTTCTTGAATTCCATTTTCTCCCCTTTATGAACCTATATAATATTACCGAGATGGCACTGTTCTCAGAGTCAAAGCCTTACTTCACTCTCTTTCAAAAAAATGTATCTATCCCTGGGGAGCTTATTTGAGTGTCCATTACCATGCCCTGTTTCAGATATCTGGGAGGTTGGGAGGCCAGCATTTAGGATCCAGGTGACTGATTAAAGGTCTTACTTATCCATGCCCCTGGCTAGCAATAGCTATTAAATTTTCTGGAACTAGTCAAGACAAATCAAATCACTTTTTTCCAGAATTCCTTTGAGGCTGAGTTTAAATATAATACCCCACAGCTTCTCAGCTATTGTTCTACCATTGGGCAGCTCATAGGGCTACATGTTTTTCTTCCCAGGAGGTAATTTTCCCTTAGGAAAGATGCTAAGCATTTGTGTTATTTGTGAAGTAGTTGATGGAGAGGAAAACACTCTTAGAGCTTACAGGATTCTTCTGTAGATCTGGGGGTTGGTGGGGTTGGAGGGTGGGCAGAGCAAAAACAACTTAGGAAGGGAAAGAAGGACCATAGCAAAGGCATGTCACAATAGATCCTTAATATGACACATACCCGTATGGGATGATCTGGAAACTCTTTTTCTGTTCAGTTTTTGGGTCACTTGGCTGTGCTCAGGACTTCGTCCTAGTTCTGTGCCCAGGGGCCACTCTCACTAGTCCTTAATGGACCTGGAAGTGGTACTGGGACTGGAACCCAGGTTGGCCATGTGCAAGGCAAAAGCTCTGCCCACAAGATCGGGAAACTCAGTGCCTCGTGGTCACCTTAGAGGCTGAGGGAATTGGTCTGAATGCAGCCTAAGATTTGAGAATTTTTTTTCAGATGATTCTAACATGCAGTCTGTTGAGACTTCACATTAGAAGTTTGGCCCCAGCTAGCTTTGCTTCACAAAATAAGATGGAAGGTTTGTATGTAAGTGAAAATTGTGACTATAAAACAGAATATCCGGTGAATCCAACTGGGACTAGAAAGACTGACTTTAATGACTTTCCATGTGAGTTTTGACTGGAATTTTTTTAAGTGAAAATTTTTAAAGAAGCAGCGTTTAGTCTTGCACTTGGGTCTCTGATGACCAAGATGCATTTTCAGTGAATCTAGATAATAGTGAAATGATTGCAAGTCTTTTGGTGTTTAGTATGCTTTAAAAGTTTATGGCTTATTGAAACGCAAACAAGCCAGTGTCTCCAAGCCCACAAATGGAGTCATTAACTGCCTAGGACCAGCTGCTTACAGGGGAGAGAGCAGCCATGCAGCCGTCATTTCTGTGTTGCTGGAATTAGGTTTGTTAGTTTTCACAATTTCCACATATGTGAAAGCCCAGCCGTGATGTTGTGTTTCCATTGACTTAACACATGACAGTTGTATGTTCTGGAATAAATGCCAGCACTAGTCCTGTGCTGGTGAAATCTTGCCTTTTGACACTGAGCTATAAAATATGTTCTAATTATCTAAAATAAGGGGAAGAAAAATAAAACCTGCCATGAGGCATTTGGAAATGAGGTAAGATTTGCAATTGCCTTTGGCACATTGCAGCATTCTTTAATGTCAGCTCTAAAAATCAACGGTTCTTTCATTTTTTACAAGATTCTTGCCAATAAAACAGTCATATTTATATGATAAAAGATTGGGGATGGTTAATTTAGGGAAAAAGAATTCTTAGGCTGAAAGAATAAGCAATCTTTGGGTTCACAGTTTAATGGGTACATTTGAGAATCAGCCACAGGTAGTCATAAAAATCTCTAGTCTCAAGTAATTAAATATAGTTAAGATGGTAGCCAAGGCCCATCATAAGAAAACATCCAATCTCCACATGTGTGGATGCCATAGAATGCTCAAAGCCAATACTATCAATGTTCTTTTGGAGAATAGCTTGCACATGCCAAACTCAGAAATAGGAAAGTTTTTAACCACCTTCCTCCTACCAAACAGGCCAAGGTTCCTATGTAAAATGTTTATTTCTTCTTTTTTTTTTGCCTTTTTTTGGGTCACACCCAGCAATGCTCAGGGGCTACTCCTGGCTCTGCACTCAGGAATTACTCCTGGCGGTGCTCAAGGGACCATATGGGATACCGGGGATCAAACCCTGGCCGGCACAGGCCGGCTGCGTGCAAACAAACGCCCTACCCGCTGGGCTATTGCTCCGGCCCCAGATGTTTATTTCTTGACCAAGAACTATCTCCCAGACTTACATATTTCTTAAACTTTTCTCTTTTTTAAGTGAAAGTCTGTGTAGAGCAGTGGTTGAGAGAGTTAAGCATTAAAGATGGGAAACATTGTGGTTTACTCCTGGCTCTGTTTTTCACTGGTTGTGTGACTAAGGAAGGTATTTAGTTTCTGGAGCAATCAGTTTGCTGATTTATAAAGTGAGGATGATATCACCTACCTACTTCCTAGGACTATTGTAAAGGTCAAAAGAAATAATTAACAGGAAGAGCTTTGTCAGATGCTTGAAGGAGCATTGTTTCTCCATAGTAGCAGTTGTGTGTTTGAGTTGGTGTAGAACTAATGCAGATCTAGTATCTATTGAATTCAGTTGTAAGAGATAAGGAGATTTGAAGATGACAAGCAAATTCTTAGTGTACTTATTGTATCTCTTCCTTGTATTGCTTTATTCATTGCCAAGGATTTATTTGATGACTGTGCCCCAAATTTCAACAGTATAGTTTCTGACATTGGCTCACTTTTAGCATAAAAGTGAAATCCATATAGCTTCACAGGAAGTCATGTATATTGTGTTTTAACCCACCACTAGACTAAAAGCAGATGCTGGGTGATTGGAGGTAGGGCAACTCGCATTTTGCATTTACTACATGGTCAATGCATATTTATGAAAATAAATTAGGCTCTCTTCCATATCCTTCCATATATTTGAGTGAACAATAACGAATTTTGCCCCAAATAGCTCAATTTTGGAGAAAGTCATTAATATTTATCCTGAAGACTCTAGCTTCATGGGTGTTTGAAGTACTTATTCAGCACATCCTAAGTATGTATGCATGCATAATGCCATCACTAGTGTGCTGGCAATAAGCTTCATTATGAATAGAACAGACAATCATGGACTCATGCCTAGAATATGAGCTTTCTCAAGCTTGGGAAATCTTCCACCATAATGTAAGTGGAATGCAACCTCTCAGAAGCCCTGAATTCCCTTACTTTCTGAGATTTGTAACAACTGGAAGAGACCTAAACTTAGCACCACAGATAATCAACCAGGGGTTATAGGTGCTGGGAAAACTGGACAGCTACATGTAAAAAAATGAATTTGGACCTCTGTCTAACACCATGCACAAAAATCAGATCAAAATGGATTAAAGATCTCAATATCAGACCTGAATCCATAAAGTACATCGAAGAAAATATAGGAAAAACCCTCCACGACATCGAGCGAAGGACATCTTCAAAGAAGAAACACCACTAACAAAACAACTGTAGGACTGAAGAGAATGAGGCACAGGAAAAAAATTGAGGGACCAGAACAATAGAAGAGCAGGTAAAATGTTTTCCTTGCATGTGGCCAACCCAGGTTCTTTTCCTGGCATCCCATCTGTTCCCCTTTGCACCACCAGGAATAATCCCTGAGTGCAGAGGCAGGAGTAATCCTGAGCACGGCTAGGTGTGATTCTAAAACCTAAACAAACAAGCAAATAAATAAATAAATAAATAAATAAATAAATAAAAATGAAAAAATGTTGATAACATTGTAAAGTCTATGTAAGTGCTAACCTCCTGTCTTTAGTCTCTACATAGACATTTTGAACATGACTCAGGGGTCACAGTTGGCATCTATCATCAATGTGAAGATGACACTATGCTGTTCACTGTTCTACAAAATTCTCACATGCTCCTAATGACCTCCTAGAGTCTCACCCATCTTATAAATATGGCTCCCCTTACCTTGGATTGAGTCTGCAATCTTTAAGATTGCACAACAAATATATCTTTCTAAATTACCCAGAGTGAATTTGTACAGATTTCAGCAAAGACTGAAGGTAGAGTTTTTGTAAAAGATGATCTAGGGAAGATAATCTTTTAAATCAACCATAGTCAATTGCTGTTCAGAACTGAGATTATCAAAGGGGACTTGGGGCTAAGGTGGCATTGTCCTATGAACAGTGGTGGAGGAATATTGTCATTTTTATGGTGTATATAGCATGGCAACATTATACTCACAAAACATAAACACTTAAATGCTTATAAATTATTATTTCAAAATATTCAATTAAAAAATTAAGTTACTATGGCAAGCTACCCGTGTTTTATTTATTTGTTATGCCAAAAAACTAGTAACAATTATGGACTTCAATTCCATGACCCAAAGAGTGGTTTGAGGCTCTTCCTGTCCCTGGAGCAAGCAGATGCCCTTGGGGTATACTTGCTTGTGACAGGAAGTATGGAGATGTTACTGGTGCCCACTTGAGCAAATCGATGAACAATGGGAAGACAGTGATCCAGTGATACTTTAACTAACACTGAGAGGGTCTTCTCCTCCTTTTAATATCTCACTACTCACCCAATATCTAACATGGGGCAGACATTCACTAAACGTTTTTGTTGACTAAAAGAAGAACTTACAGCCATTAAAATTAAGTACACAACAGATCAGTTTGATACCAGATTGGATATGTAAAGATGGTTTAACTGGAAGAGAGTGAAGTAGAAAATATCCAAATGGCAGAAGTTGCAAAGAAAGAAAAGTGTGTGGCTTATGACTCGGTGAAACTTGCAATCCAGCTTAGAAGAGAAACGGACATTCAGGAAACAATTTGTGAAAAACAAAAGCCAGGATTGTACATAAGTAAGGGGTAAATGGGGAATAGTGATGGAAGACTGTGCGTACTGTGTATGTTTGACATTCCTCCTTTGGTGTTTGTCAAATGATCCTTCGTTTGCCAAGCATAGAGATGTGGCAAGAAATGATCCAGAACTGAATATCCATGTTCTCACTGTATTCATTTTGAATGATGTCAGCTAAAGTACTTGCTCCCTGGGATCTGTATTTTTAACAGAGCCATAATGTCAGGTTTGTCTGCCGAGATCGAAAAATAACCATTGTGCTCTCTAATTAAAGAAAACAAGGTACTCAAGGGTCTGTTCCCTGACAACTCTGATCCCAGTCGACCTCTGTGCAAGTAACTGAGTCTTATAAAGAGCTCCACTCTTCCTGTCTCCATCCCCAGCACACAGATTAAGATAAATTGGGAACTTAACATTGGAACTATTTTCAAATGGTATAGAGAAAACACAATGGAGAGTGAGATATCCTAGGACAATCGTCTTCTCTAGGCACCAATGTCAAGAAAAAGAGAGTAACAAAAAAGAAAAGGAAAAAGAAAGTCTTCCTTTCTGGGAAGATGGACTCAAAAGAGGAAATGTGATTTTGAGTCTAGGAAATCCTGCAGCTAAAGATCATGGAAAATAACAGCCTGACTTTACTAATCATCTCCCCAACTCACTGAGTAAATTGCACTATGAAGAAGAAACACTCAAAGATAACTTGGAGCAATCTTATGGACTTAGGAGACAAAAAGAACAGTCAGAGAGGCAAGACCTCTAGGATGCTGAAGCCATATAGGGGCAGAGGAAAAAGGCTGATAGTTAAAGATTGTTCCTTTAGAGGAATTTGACAAATGATAATGAGCTCAGGGCTCATTATCATTAGACTTATCAAGTTAGACTAAAGCAAAGCGGCATTTACAGCAGTCTCGGGCAGGTGAAGAGACAAATTTGGAAACCTCCAAACAGAAACATTAATTAAAATTCCAGTTTCTCTGTGAAACTATTTTAGGAATTGAAAAAAACTCAGAGTTCACCAAACCTTACAAAACGAATAAGGGATTTAAATCAGTTTAATCACTGATTAGTCTGAAATACTCTGAGTTACTCACATCCAGTTGCTTCTTACAGAATACATCACCCTTGAGAAGAAGAAAATGTCATCCATGGCCTTTGTCCTTCCTCAAAAACTGTCTTTTATTTATTAAAAAATTTCCAAGCATGTAGGCAAAACAATTTAACTTTTAAACTTAGATGGTAAAAAGATCAATGATTTTCAGAGGTTGGAAAGAGGAAAAGACAAGTCAGTATACACTTATATTGAGGTGGAGAAATTAAAATGCTTAGCAAGTTATACTAATAATATTAGTGGGGAAGCAAAAATTTTTTAAAAATTGGTATCATTGGAAATATTTCCTCAATAAAATACATAAAAATGATAAAAACTGGAACTTACATATTACCAATATCTATCTCTGTCTGTATCACTGTCTTCCTGTTCATCATCAATTGGCTTGAGTGGGCACCAGTAACATCTCCATATGTCCTGTCTCATGCAAGTAGAGCCTAAGGGCACCTGCTTGCTCCAGGAACATAAAGAACCTCAAATCATTCCATCAGGTCATGGGAATGAGGTCTATAATTGTTACTGGTATTTGGCATATCAAATATGACACGGGTAGCTTGCCAGGCTCAGCCATGTGGGTAGCATACTCTTGTAGTCATCTAAAAATCCAGCATTTATTGATGAACCCACTCTGCTGGGGTGGCGGGCCAGGGTGCCTCATGAGCGGCTGGGCACAGGGAGAGCCAGTAGCAGCTCTGCCCCATGTCTGTGAGTCTCTAGATCAGCATACCTGGGCCGGATTAAAAAAGACTGCTGCAGGGTGGATCTCGATGAGCCGGGCTGTGATAGGCTGGTCTGCTGGGTGGAGTTCTGATGAGGGGGAAGTCCGGATGTGGAAAATGGAGGCCCTCATGGAGTGGGGGATCTTCTGATTTGTTGTGAGGCTCTGCTGGGGTGGCGGGCCAAGGCTAGAACCTGCCATCCCTCCTGGGCACCTAATGAGCGGCTCGGCATAGGGAGAGCCAGTAGCAGCTCTGCCCCATGTCTTGTGAGTCTCTCACCAATATCTATAACAAAATAATAATTTTAAAACTTAAAATAATAAAACAATATTCAAATGTTAAAACATTTAATAAAAGGAGTTCTGCTTTCATCTCCAACTGACGTTTTCACTTCCATGCTCACATGTATATTTAACTAATGCTACATTTTCTAATGCCAATGATATTGGTTATTTGAACTTGGTCTCTTACTTGTTTGAATTTTATAGCATTTCAAGTGCCCATTTTCCCTAATTCTCCCAGTTTTCCATCAATCACTTGAACTGTTGATGTAAAGCAACACATTGAAACCAGTCAGAAAGAAACAGTATTTCTCAGTGTGTGAATCAGCAACCACAAGTTTGCATATTGGAAATATTTTTGGCAGTTGTGGAAATTATCCTGAGTTGTTTGGAACTGTTATCTCTAAGTGGAAAGATGGAGTCATCTAAGGGTGAGATGGGGAGAGAGAAATCAGTGGAGTAGAGGTAGCAATTAGACGAACTCAACAGCAACAGAGGAGAGGTTAGAAATAAATATTCTGCTGAAATTCAGTGTGATTTAAAGCCACAAAATTCCTGGCAGACCGCATCAGCAAAACATCTAATTTCACAGATAAGGGGCCTAAAGAGGTTGTTGTTTAGTCAGACTGATATAAGTAAGTCAACAGCAGAACCACACCAGGATTCCATTTTTCCAGTTCCAAGTCTGTTTTGCCTCAATGCTTCCAGAATATGGTTCGTTCATGCACATTATTGGTGTAGTGATCTTCTGCGTTAGGAATTTTTGACTTTTAGGTTTTTAAAAAAAAAAACTTCAGCCACCCTTTCATAGAAACTTGTAGAGGTTAATGCCTTTACGGAAACTAGGATGCCACATTGCATGTAGATTTTACTCTTCAATCAGTCTTTTAAGTTATTTTTTCTTCTAATATTTTAATTGAGGTAATATTTGGCTTAAAATAGTATAAATATTTATCACTTATTATCAAAGTTCAAGTGGGTCTCCGTTTAGAAGCAGATGATTGGGCTTTGGTTTGGATTCATCAAACCAATCTCATGTTTTCAGTGATAAGTTAAACCCATTCACATGTTGTGAATTTACTAATGCAAAATGTTCTTGTGAGCAATTGGTAGTAGTTACACATTCTTGTAGCAGTTATCAGCACATGTATGCCCTAATGGCAGTCTGGTAACGTAGTAGTTTTCCCAAAACCTCAATCTTTATATTTCCAAATTTTCTAAACCAACACGTTAACTTTTGGGTAGCTTAAATGCATTTATAAAGAACTTTGATGCTCATGAGTTCCAAATCTATTTCCAAAAATATATGCTAACAGCTTATCCCCATAACCATTCTGCTGGGAGAAATTCTTTAACCATGTCCAAACCTGAAAAATGGACTCTTCAATGGGCCAGAATTCTGTAAGAAAGCACACACTGTATTTCACATAGGAAAGAGCAATAGCTGTGTGGCACCCCCTAAATCACTCTTGGTATTTCTCCCTCCTTATCAAATAAGCATAAGGGTTCATTTATTTGAGTGTTCCTTGATTTATATCTAGAGCATGTCCATAATGCCATTAAACAAAAGCCCCATATACTAGGGGAAGGAGAGACTATGTTATTTGGCTAGTTATCAGCCTTTTCAGTCTAGATATTTTAGCCACATGTCAGGTAGCATTGCAATACTCTGCACACATCATTTGGGAAATTACTTACTCAGACATCTTACACCTTCCCTAAGGAGTTGATCCCGACCCTGGAGGCCTTTAATCTACAGAGAGAAATGAAACGGAGAGAATAAGTCCATCTGTCACTATGTTTTATCACGAGTTATTCATAACCAACTATTACCCTTGGCACATGACATGACGTCCACAGCTGTGCTTCTTTCCTGAATTTGTTTGGGGCTAATAGATGATGTTCCCGAGTCAGCCTGAGTGGGCCTTCATGAATGCTGCCTTTATACAAAGCTATTTTGTCTTGAATCAGAAATAACTTTGCATAACTCATTATTTTTTTTATAAAGATGTGTGTTATCTGATACTTTATGAAGTACAAATGCTCTTAATATAGAAAGCAGCACACAGTTTTGGAGGAACTTAAACATCCATACTCTTGCCTTCTCTCCCTTCACAATGTATAGTTAAGGAATAAAGAAAATATAAAAATAATAATAAAGGAAAGTGTCTTATATAGAAATTGATAGAAAGTTTTAATATGGTCTTGTGTAGGGTTTAGGTATTTTCTTTGTGAAACATATTGGGAAAGACCAATTACGTTTAGGAAGACTTATGGCTCTATAATACCTAGGCCATTTTGAAAATTCCAAGAAAGACTAGGTATCTCTCCATTCGTATACACTGTCAGGGTTTTCAGCAATATATGTAAGGGTGCCATCATATCAGACCTCAAAATAAGTAACAGTGATTCCAGTGGGTTTTGAACCCAATTTTTCAAATTAATTCTTTTCAGTGCAGAGGTTTCATTTTGTAGGGTATGTATGTATGGCTTCCTTGACAAGGGCAGAAACATCACCGAGCGAAAACACACCCAAAAAAAATCTTTACATTTGGCAACTGGGCAAATTTCCATGCATGGTGGTGTGGCTAAAACTTGATGCCATCCACCAATCCAGCCTGCACTGGGATTCCCAATGCCTCTCTTTGCTGACTTTGACTCTTTTTCTTGGCTTTCACTGAAATTTTGACACAGAAATCCCACTTGTCAAGTGATATTGTAAAACAAGCATCCAAGTGTTAGCACATGGTTATAGCCTGGGGACCAGAGAAGAGGAATTCCTATATGGTGGCTGACATCTCTTTTTTCTCCTCATTGAAAACTCATTGAAACCAGCTTTCAAGCATCTAGGTATTTGGCCTGGTAAGACAAGTAGAGCAGAATGGCCCAGAGTCATCAGAACCTATTTGCTCCGTAATGACTACGTAAAATTGTATGTTTCTAAAACCTGTCCCAGACCAATCCATTAGCAGTCAGATGGCCTTAAATAGCTTTCAGTTACAAATCCCACCAAACTGCTTTGATCCGGGGAGACATCACATTTGTCAAATATCCTGAGTCTCATGATCCTCCATCTTTTTGACCTGAAAGTTGTTGACAACACGAGAGGAGACTTTTGTGATCCTCCTGGAGTCTGGATCTGAAGATTTTTTTTATCACCAAGGGAGATAAAGGAGACACCAAGTCAGGATGTAAATGTTCTTATTTTGAAAACAAAAGAAAACCTTTAAATAGTCAAATCAAAAAAAAATGTTCATGATTATTCTTTATCCTTAGCAGATTTAAGGGATTTCTTTGGTGGTGTGCATGTTGTTCGTAAGAATGATACAAAGTTTATGTAAAGCAATGTAGTAGAGCTATCTGGGGAAGTTATACATTCAGGGAGTTTCAGAGCCTTGCTTAGAAAAGAGTTGACCTTACTAACTATTGATTTCCTCATTTGTAAATGGGAACACTAGCAGTTACTTAAAAAAATCAGATTAAATGTGCCAAGTAGCTCAGTGAATGTTAGGTTTTATTATCCTTTAGGGGGACGGGCTTGTGGGCACATAACAAGGCTATGGACCAATCAGGTGACTTTACTGTGACCCAAATGATGTTTCAATTTCAGGACCCCAACTTGTTTCTTTCTTCCATCTGAAAGTAGCCCCTAATTAAAGCATGTGTATATAATTGTAAAATCTGAAAGTATGATTTTATAACAAAAGCATTTTAAGGGTCACTTGAAAAAGAATTTTAGATTAGTTTGGGGAATGTTGTGCATTTTTTGAGGGTAGGTTGGAGGTTGTTTTGTTTTTCTTTATGGGTCATACCCGGTAGTGTTCACAACTTCCTCTTGGCTGCGTGCTCAGGGATCACTCCTAGCAGGGTTCAGGGGGCAGATACAGTGCTGGGGATGGAATCTGGGTCTGTCACGCACAAGGCAAATGCCTTCCCTACTCTACTATCTTTCCAGTCACTGTTGGGCTTTTTAGTTTTGTTGTTTGCTTTGGGTTACACCTAGCAGTAAACAAACGTTCAGGGACTACTCCATATACTATCTTAGGGAGCTATTTCAGCAGATGCAGGGGAACATGAGATGTTGAGAATTAAATTCAGATCTCCCCTATATAAGCCATGCACTACAATGTTTTTGGTAAGCTCCCCAACTCTGAAGGCTAACTTTAACTTTTTAGTAATTAAATAATTTGAAATCTTATGAAGCTTATGCAAATATATTTGATCAATATCCTTCCAAATTCAGAAAGTATCCCAAAAATTAGCATAAAATACTATTAACAAGTCATAAAATTGAGAGACTTTTAAAATAACGAATACTGAGAGATAGTATAGTGGTGAAGTACTTGCCTTGCATGTGGACAAACTGGGTTTAATCCTCGCACCACATATGGTTTCTGAGCATCACCGAGAGTTATCCCTGAGCATAAATCCAGGATTAAGCCCTAAGCACTGACAGCTGTAGCCCAAAGACAAACAACAAAAAAATCAAGACCAATCTTGTCACTTGTCTTCATGTTGCTAATCGATTTGCTCTAGTGGGCACCAGTAACATCTCCATATGACCTGTCACAAGCAAGTGCAGCCCAAGAGCATCTGCTTGCTCCAGGAACACAAAGAACCTCAAACCATTCCTTCATGTCATGAGAATGAGGTCTGTAATTTTTGCTGGGTTTTGGCATATCAAATACGACATGGGTAGCTTGCCAGGCTCTGCTGTGTAGGTGGTATACTCTCAGTAGTAGGCTCTCATCTCGAGCTTTACGGATGAACCTCAAAAAGGTAGAGATCTGCTTTTCTCTTAGGTGGAGCATGAAGAGCAGTGGAGTCCAGATGTTGAGAATGACTGACCTCATGGTGTGGGGGTTCCCCTGGGTTCTTGATAGGCTCACTGGGATGACAGGCCATGCCTAGAACCTGCCTAGAACTGTATACAGTGTATAAATGTGAAAGATCCTGGGAAAGACCTGTCCTAACTTCCAGTATTATCTAACAGTGTCCTGTGGCTGCTCCGCACCTTCCGACATGGAGGTGGAGGAATGGGAGGAGGAGCCCAAATCCCCACTCCAAGTCCGGCCAGTGTGGCCCTCCCTGATGAGTGAGCGAACCCTGGAGCTATGTTGGACTCAGTCAGGGGCTGGCAGAGACATTTACCGCCCTCTGGAGCTCCATGGGCTGCTTCCACATGGGGTCAAGGGGCGCAGCTGGGTCTGGAGTGTCTCTCTTCTGGTGTTGCCGGCACAGCTGTGGGTCTGGAGTCACATTATATGTGAGACTGGAGTCATATTATATTGGAGGAAATATAACATTAACTTTTTTTTTTAATATTATTAATGAAACTATCAATAGTACTATATGTCCTTGATATTAATTTTTCTTTTCTCTTAATATAAAAAGATGTAATCAAAGCACAATCATAGAAATAAGTGATCAAAGAGTATGCAGGCAAGTAAATGGAGTATAAAAGTATTTTCTAGCTGGAGTTTGTTATGGTTTTGGTGTCTGTAATATGGACATAGGAGTATGCAGAGCTGCGCAAGCGGCTGGGGGAGACTGGAGCCCGGCTCGCGCCGAGCCCAGCTGACGATGGGATCCCGAGGAGGGCAGATGGGTTTTGGGTGTTGGCCCATCGCCTCTGGGGGTCCCGGAAGCAGCCGGATGAAACTCGCCCATCACACTAGCCACCATCTTCGCTGTCCGCACGCTGAGAAACTGACCCACGACCAGATCAACAGAGCAAGACCAGTTCGAGCCCAGGTAGGCGGCTCCCAGAAGCGGGAATCACTGGGAATTCGCCAGATGGAGTCAGGGTTAAGCCACTCCCCCCTTCATTTTGTCGAGTCTGGTGGACCCGCCCAGGAGCCGCCCAGGAACCAGTATGCAGAGCTGCGCAAGCGGCTGGGGAGACTGGAGCCCGCCACGCCGAGCCCAGCTGACGATGGGATCCCGAGGAGGGCAGATGGGTTTTGGGTGTTGGCCCATCGCCTCTGGGGGTCCCGGAAGCAGCCGGATGAAACTCGCCCATCACACTAGCCACCATCTTCGCTGTCCAGACGCTGAGAAAATGCCTCACGACCAGATCAACAGAGCAAGACCAGTTCAAGCCCAGATTGCGCGGCCCGGTCCACTAAAATAGTGAAACAGTAATGTCTTTTAATGCACTGTATTCCACGAAGAGCAGGAAAGTTTATCGGGAAGGAGATATAAAGACGAAAGAAATGACATACAGAATCTGCCAAGTAGTTGAGGTGCGGGAGGGGGAGGGAGGTGGGGACATTGGTGATGGTAGATGGGTTTGGGTGGAGGGATGGGTGTTGGAACACTGTAGATCCAAAACTCTACATGAGCATCTTTCAATTGTATGTTTAAAATGGTGTAATAATATTTGGGGGGAAAATAATAAAATTAAATAAAAAAAATATGGACATAGTATTGTCAAGAGTTCTAATTTCCCATTGTGTTTTAAAATAAAATTTACTTCAAATAAAATGTTTTTTTTTATTATTTTTCTCAAAGATCCCACCAGCACCACTAATCACCTGAGCTTCAGAAAACAGGTTTGCTCTAGAAAACATATTTGCCAGTCACACCGAGGTACAAACACACCCTTTGGGTTGCAGGTACACTGGGCAAGTCGTTGGAAAACCTTGATATCCTTCTTTGGGATATCTTGTCCCTATTGTCCCCAGCCTCTGCTTCTGGCTTCAGTTTCTAGCCTGCAGTTTGACTTCCTCACCACAATGTCACTCACAGTCAGCCAGAAACCAACCCCGGACCCTGGTCCCCTCTTCTCTGCCTTTCCACCTCCCATCAAGTCTCTCATCACTGGTCAAACTGATCCCCCAGGGCCTTGTTTATGTTCAAATGAAAATGCATTCATAATTTACTGTGTGATGCTAAATTGCATGGCTAAACTCTAACTGCGTAGTGAACCACAGCACCACGTCAGCAATGGGTTTCCCAGGATCTTTAGGAGAATATTTAAAAGGAAGCGCACCAGCACTCTGGAGACCACAGCAGGCTTGCTTGGGGCAGCTCTCAGAGTCGAAACTTGCCTTCATCTGGCTGCTGGGAGAACTGACTAGCTCTCCAGGAGAACTTCACTTGGCCTAGAGTGGTACCTGAGACTATGGCTGCCTCCTCTGCTGTTACTGTCCAGATCTTGTAGCAAACTATGCCGAGATGTTTGGATGATAACAAGGACCTCAGAAGCTTTGTTAACTTCCCACTCAGCTCTAAGGTACGAAAACAGCCTCTACACACATTTCCTGCTTCTAGAACTTTCCCCCTAATAGCAGCTCCAACTGTGACCTGTTCTATACTCTTATCACAGGCCATTAGAACTCCCGTTGGACTTGCAGATTGGTGCACGGCCCCCTTTCAACCTACACATTGTCTGTATTGGCAGATCCCAAAGCAGCTGATTGGCAAGGTCAGGGAGAGCATGGAAGCAACACAACACCTTGCCTCACTACAGACACACCGAGGAGGAAGTCCTAGTAGGAACTTCAAGGATATGTGTAAGAGATATTCCTTCTATTACACATTGTGGGTGATAATGCGGGACTTATCCCTAGGTAATGGAAATGATCAATTTAGTAATTTATTTTTATTAAAGCGATATTTGTGTATAGAAGTATTATTAGCATTAGGTATAGATCTATTTAAATTAACATCAGGATACACACCCTATGTTACCTCCCGAATTCTAGTTTCCGATCACTGCCATACAGTTAACCCCTTTAGCTCAATGTACTCACCCCTCATCCTCCTCTTCTGGGAATCACTAATTTGCTCTTATATTCTAAAAAGTTGTTTTTTCTTAATTTAGTTCATCTGTTTGTTTTCTTTTTCTTACCACAGATGAAAGATATCATATGATATTGATCTTTCTCTGACATATTTGACTAGGCATAAAACTCTTTAGTTCCATTCATATTCAAAATGTAGAGGTTTCATCTTTTTTGTCCCTTTGCATTTTCTTTTTGTATCTATCTTTGATGGACACTTAAATTTCCTTATCTTGACTATTGGGAATAATACCATCATACACATTTGTACATAATCGTGCTACTATACACAAGTTATCATTCACTTCAAATTACTCTTTTGTGTCCTTTGGGTAAATACCTAAAATTGAGATAACCAGTCTATATGGTATTTTGAGGAATTAATATACT
The DNA here is from genome assembly GCA_021461705.1 of Cryptotis parvus. NCBI lineage: Eukaryota > Metazoa > Chordata > Mammalia > Eulipotyphla > Soricidae > Cryptotis > Cryptotis parvus. Next base: position 50,285 of record JAJIBD010002042.1, read on the forward strand.
ATTTTCTATAATAATACCTAAATTAAATCCTACAAATAATATAAGAAGATTCCCTTTTGCTATATCCTTGCCAACATTTGTTATTTCTTGTCTTTTTGCAAACCACCATTCCTATTGAAATAAGATGTTGTCTTATTAGAATCTGATTGGAATTTATGTAATAAATGAGATGCTGTAAGGGACCAAAGAGATAGTGTAGAATGTAAGGCACTTGTCTTGCACACAGCCAAATGGTTTGATCTCTAGTACCCTGGACCCGGTCAGGTGTGATCTCTGAGCAGAGAGCCAGGAGTAAGTTCTGAGCTCATCCATATGGCCTAAACACACACACACACACACACACACACACACACAATTTAAAGAAATTAAAAATAATTTATAAAAGAGACGAAAAAATTATTCTCATTCTAAGATATATTTTTAATTCTAGTCATTGACTAATTTCCATGGTTATATTTTACCATGGAAATTCACTTTTCAACTGCCCTTTGTCTAAGTTCTGAAATAGATCATCTCAGCGTATGTGGATGGGAACTTTCTTTCAGCAAGTTGCCATCATTGTCATCTTTTAACAGCCTATAGATCATTTCCTATATAACAAGTAAATCTTTGCCAAATACCAACTCAAATATACTTCCTGACCTTGTATTGTGCCATCTTTTAATGTATCTGGATTCATCATTAAAATCCCAGACTTAAGTGAAATACATAGTACATTTCACTTGAGATCCAGGTTGGATCCCTGGCATCCCATATGATTCCCCCAAGAACTACCAGGATTAATTCCTGAGTGCAGAACCAGGAATAACCCTGAGCATAGCAGGGTGTGACTCAAAAAGAAAAAATAGCTAATAAATGAAGAAGGTAATTGTCGGGGAACGCCGGGGTCCCCGACAGTGTCAGGACAGAAGTTCTCTTCTACCTCCGAGGATGCCGGGAGAACAGATGAAAACTCACGAGTCCGGTGCAGTTCCAAAAAAGGCTTTTAATAGTACAAAAGCTCTTCCACAGCACTCCAATATAATGAACAAACTCTAGCTCTGGTCCAAACTTAGACCATACAAAAGAGCCTAAGTCTCCCACCAAAGAGAGAGGATCTCACCCGAGCTGAGTCCTACCCAGAAGAAGGAGCAAAAGGCCCAAAAAGCAAAAAGCCAAAAGCAAAAGGCCGAGGAGCCAAAAGCCACTGGAGCCAAAAAGTCGAAAGCTGAAAGACCAAAGCCAAAGGTTGAGGGGCCTCAAGTCAGTCCCCTTATATACACCAAAGTAATCCGATTTGTGACAGGGAGGGTCATGTCAACAAAGAACCCTAAACAGAGTGTAAAAGAGCAGTGCCACACCCTATTGCAGGTATAAACAAAGGTTACAAGGTTATGCCAAGGACTAATCCCAAGATTATCTCTTATGTAAAACACTGGAGAGAGAGAGGGCTGATATAAAGTAATACATCTTAATTTCATGAGCTTCATGTAATCTAGATGGTACCACAAGGTCCTTCTTATTATCTGCACCAGGGTGATTCTGAGTATCTTGTTCTCGTGTACTGAAAGGGTCACACTCGCCTGCTTAGAGAAAACTAGTATGATCCTTCCTATAGTCTTCCTATAGTCTCAACGTAGCCAGGATGGTAGTCTCCTGGTAAATTCTAACTACCCCACAATGGGTGCAGTGGGTATAAAGAGGAGCTGTGCCCAATCTAGAAAACATAGAAGTCTTAGTAGATGTACAAGTCAGAAGGTATTCAATCAAGGTGACTTCTGTAACTGCCACACCCTCTAGCAGTGTTTACATAGAAGAGAGGTCTCATTAGAATGAATCTTGGCTTAAATAGATTAAGCTGGGAGTGGGCAAAACAACAAAACTCCCAAACTAACTAAACCTGTCCTCCAACAGGTAATAAATTCAGAAGGAATAGAATTGGAAAAGTTAATATTTTACAGTTCTGAAGTAATAATTATAACAGCAAAGATTATCATAAAAGGGAAATAAAAGTGTGAATTTTTTATTAAACATTTTATTATACCACCATGAGATATAACAATTACAAAGTCAACCAGATACCATTGGGCTACATTGGCACGTGATAGGGTCCAATGGAAATGTTACTGGCTCCCGCTCGAGTAAATCGATGAATAACGGGATTCAAGTGATCAAGTGAAGTGAAGTGATGTTGTTCATGTTTAGAGGTTTCGGTCACATAGTGTTCCAGCACCCCGCCCTCCACCAGTGCCCATTTCTCACCACCGATGTTCCCAATTCCCTCCCCCTCCCATAGCCTGCCTAAATGGAAGGTTCTTTATCTCGTTTCTCTCTCTCTCTCTCCTCTCTTTTCCTTCTCTTACACATTGTGGGTTGCACACATACACCTAGAAGCCATCATGTGCATTTTTTCTTGCCTGGATTTTATGCTCAGTCCTAGGTTGGTATTAGCCCTTTTGACAAAAAAATGTCAATTTAGTATTATGACTTTAACTGAGTATCCAAAGTTAGGGTGGGGAAGGGGTTGGTAAGAATTTCAAAGTTAAGGTGGGGAAGGGGGTGTTTGATGCCATGTACCTCCCGGTGTAAAGCAGTAAGAAATAAAATATATATATATATATATATATATGTATGTATACATATATTTCGTGTGTGTCACTGAGTTTATCCTTGAAATTAAAATATGCATGAGAAATATATATAAAAATATATTTAAAAAAATATATACATATAAAGCCATGCAATATTTCTTTGCTTTTTGGGTCACACGCGGTGAAGCTCAGGGGTTACTCCTTGCTCTTTTCTCAGGAATTACTCCTGGCGGTGCTCAAGAGACCAGATGGGATGCCAGGGATCGAACCTGCGAACCTGCGTGCAAGGCAAATGCCCTACCCGCTGGGCTATTGCTTCGCCCCCAGGCAATATTTTTGCAACAATACTTGCTTGTAACAATGATAAATCTATCAAGAGAATTTGCAGTGCAGAAGATGCCATACAATTAGCTGGGAAACTTCAGAAAACTTTTTTGTCTGGAGAAAAAATATAGTTAACAGAGCTTAAGGAGTCTGTCCCAGATTAAAAGAAACTGAAGGGACAGGGAACATGGTTTATATGGTAAATCTCAAGCAAATTTGTGAATTTAATCTCCCTGCAATAGGATGTCCTTCAGTCTCTCTACCACACCATCATGATCAGTTCCAGGAGCTTCTTCGCCTATGATAAAAAGAAAAGAAACTGAAAATCAAATGAATGCATTAACCATAATAGAATATTATATATATATTCTAGTTAAATATTATATATATATACTAGTTAAATTATATATTATATAATTTAACTAGTAAATCCAATTGGGGAGGCTTTTAAAAAATATATATTATATATTAAGGCACTGTGATTTACAAGACTTACAATTATTCTTAGCTGAGTGTCAGGTGTCCAATGTTGCAGTTCAGATTCTGTACTTAAGTATTGTCTATATAGTTTAGATATAAATACATGCTACATCTCTGAAACACCAATGTGCTGCTGGTCCCTGAGCGTTACCCTATTACCTTCCATGTCTTTCCCTTCCCTTCAGAGGTATCCCAATGGGATATACAGATGTAGGTCCAGATTCTTCTTTTAGTTAACAGGACTTTTATGGAGTTATGCTGGTGTTGATAGACTGTGCTTTCCCACATGCCCTTAGTATATGAGGTAAATAAAGTACAATATCAGTGGGCCTCGAGCCACGTGCATAATAAAGGGTAATATGTCCTCTATCACGTCAGGGCAGGCACAGAGAAGCTTGCAGGGGTCAACTGGAGTAAATTTTGTTAAGCTTTATTTTTTATTTTTTTACTTTTTATTATATCACTGTGAGACAGACAATTACAAAGCTGTTCATGGTTGTGTGTCAGTCATACTGTGTTCCAACACCCATCCCTCCACCAGTACACATTTCCCAACACTAATGTCCCCAGTTTCCCTCCCACCACCCCAACCTGCCTCTGTGCCTTTCTTCTCTCTCTCTCTCTTTATCCTCTTTCTCTCCTTTCTTTCTCTCTCCTTTTGTGCATTGTGGTTTGCAATAGACATTGAAGGATTCTAGATATAGCTCTTTACCTACTTTCAATACTCAGTTCTAGTTTAGCATTACTGCTTCCATCTATTACTGGAAAACTGGTCCCTTCTGTCTTACCTATCCTCTGTAAATAGAGGAAATTTTTAATGAACGTTATAATAAATTATTTAAGGGACTCATAAATTGGAGGATTATGTATTATGTATGTAAAAATATATAAACGTAAAAATAAATAAATAGAAAAAGCATAAAGATAAATGTGAATAGTTCACTGTATCACTGTATCACTGTCTTCCCGTTGTTCATCAATTTAATCGAGCGGGCCCCAGTAACATCTCCATAAGTTTTGTCCCATACTAGTGCAGCCCAAGGGCATCTGCTCGCTCCAGGAACACGAAGAGCCTCAAACCATTCCTTCAAGTCATGGAAATGAGGTCTATAATTGTTACTGGTTTTTGGCATATCAAATACGACATGGGTAGCTTGCCAGGCTCTGCCATGTAGGTGGTACACTCTCAGTAGAAGGCTCTCATCTCGTGCATTTACTGATGAACCTCAACAGGGAGTGTTCTGATTTTCTCTTGTATGGAGCTCTGAGGAGCTGTGGAGTCTGGATGTTGAGAATGACTTCCCTCATGGTGTGGAGGTTCCTCTGGCTTCTTGCTAGGCTCACCGGCATGACAGGCCACGGCTAGAACCTGTCTAGAACTGTATCACTGTATTTACAGTGAATAGTTAGTAAATCTAATGTAAATCTACCACAGATGCAGTATATATTTATACTCATTCTAACTTTTACTTTTATGCCAATTAAATTTTTTTATTGGAAGAAAAACTCAAGCAAAGCCCCGCCCCCAAAAAAAAGAACAATGCCTCTGTGTGGTGGCTGGCTGGAAGAGGCTCAGTGCTGCAGGGAAAACCAGAGACACTGATTGCTTTGCCTGGGGTTCCGCTGCCCAAAGCCAGAGCACAGACGTTGCATTTTCCCAAAATGAGACTCTGGAAGACTCATGTGAGGCTGAACAACAGAAGTCTGTGCTTCCCGGCAGTTCAAGCAAAGGCATTAGGCCAAAAGGTTATTACTTTTCATTCTAGCTAAACCACAGGCAAAATGGATGGATCCCCTCAGATTCTCAGGAATAGATGGAAAGCCAAGAGTTCCTTAGAGGGCGTTTCAATGACCTTGTCTTGGGGAGTCATTTTCACCCATTAATTAGCACAATAAATGTTCATCTCTTCTCCTTAATTGACATCACACCTTTGTCAGATTTATGTAGAAGAGTAGATGAAGACATAAAGAGAAATTCTACCAGGGTTTCTGTTAGTTTTTGTTGTTGGTGGGCACCATACCCAGCAGCGCTCAAGGCTTGTGCCTGTCTCTGAGCTGAGAAATCACTCCTGGTAAGTTTGAGAAACCATATGTGGTGCCAGGGATTGAACTTGACTCAGTTGTGTGCAAGGCCAGCCAGTAGCAGGCTATCCAAATAATTTTTTTTTTTGCTTTTTGGGTCACACCTGGTGATGCTCAGGGGTTACTCCTGGCTCTGGACTCAGGAATTACTCCTTGCAGTGCTCGGGGACCATATGGGATGCCGGGGATGGAACCCAGGATGGCATGGGCCAGCCGCGTGCAAGGCAAAGGCCCTACCTGCTGGGCTATTCTGGCCCTATCCAAATCATTTTGGTATTTTTGTTTTTGCTCTTTTGAGCACACCCACTGGTGCTCAGAAGTTACAACTGGCTCTGCACTCAAGAATTATATTCCTGGCACTGCTCACCTTGCATATGGAGTGCTAGAGTTTGAACCCAGGTAGACCACATGCAAAGCGAGCATCTAATCCACGTACTATTGCTCTACTGTTTGGTTTGTTTTTTAATTCTAGGTTATTTTGATGAACACTTGTGAAACTATAGGATTGTTTTCTCCTTTGCTAGCTGTTAATTAGAGAGCTTGGTGTTTTTCAAAGAATACTGCAGGGAGAGCACGTCAACATCGAAGGGCAATAGAAAAGCAGTGAGTTTTCCAGTAAGACAAAAGGAGAAAATTCTACAAGCAGTGCCTATGCTGATGCCCAGGCCTAATCAAAGGTTTTGTCCTCTCCACTCCAATTACGTGAGCAAGCTTTGAATACTCAACTTTAATGAAATTCAAGCCAGGCATTTGGCTGCTCAATCTTTTTAACCCAGAGCCAAAAACCGGCCAATGTATGGCTGTAGATTCCTCTCCTGTGAACCTCCCTGAAAACTTTGATGTTGATGCCCAGCCAAAGGAATCTAGGTTGATTAGCCTCTCTTCCAAAGACCCATCCCTTTCTTGGTCAAGAGCATTCTTCCTGATTATCCAACTTGGAAGGACACCGTGATCTTGGCATTACAAAAGTGCTTATTAAATATCTCTTCCCTTTTTTCATTAGGATTACAATCTAAATACTCTTGCACAGCAAAGTAATTAACTTTTCAAATTTTCCTGAAAAAAAAGAAAAGTTTAAGATAACCCCAATACAGTGCATATATAGGCTTCTGTTCTTAATTTTTCTTCTGAAGAGAAATCCAATTACAACTGTCTCTTTGATACTAGATTTCATTCTTTGAAAAGGAATTTGTCTTGGAGTTCCCAATCCACCCAAGCTTTCCCCTGACAAACTCTTACACATATATACCTTAAAATGTATAGCCTGTTGTTCTTAAGACTTAATTGTATTATTTAAAACTACCAGTGCCTAGATATGCCAATGAAAATTCACATAAATACCTCAGTCTATAACATTCTTTAATGAGTTACTACATATAGTACCTCGCTCCTGTAAGCATTTAATGCAAACATCTTGTCTTAATTCACTAGTTCAGATTTTCTTCCAACATTGAGTACTTTTCATTAATTTCTGAATTTCAGCTGACAGTGTTCTAAGAAGGTGAAAAGACTAATCACCCAGCTTTCATTTCAGCTAAGATAATCTCAGTTCTCAAACTATCTCCCAGGCATGTGGGAATGGAATTTAAGACATTCAACGTATAAAATTCTTACAGAGCAATTGGCAAGTGAGTCATGAGCCCAGGCTGTAGAAAAACATGTTTGTTTTTTGATTCCTCTGCAAGGTAAATTTCATTCTTCCCTCATTAAGATTTATATAGGGTAGTTACACAGAATCTATCGTTGTCCGAGCTGAAGAGAATGTTCCGTGTGTTGTTTATTTTATGCATAGGTGTAGCCAACGAAACATGCTAAACCACTTAAAGCAGTTTATTGACACTGGCAAGGGCCAACAGTTTAGTAAAGCAAATGGCGTAGATTATATATGGTGCAGTTTTTAGGGTTTCTCACCCCTACCCAGCTACTTTTTAAAAGATTTTTCTATATGAAAAATAAGTCAAGAATTTGAAAAGTAGTAAACATTGTATATTTTTCCTCCAAAGACTATCATTTGATAATATGTTGATCTCACACACTGAACTTTTCATTTTTAAACAGTTTTCCTTATTTAAAATGTGAGGTTCATCCAACAATAAAAATATATTCAGGTATCCAAGCCTAAACCATGAACAAAAAATCATGCTAAAGTTTTACAAGCATCAACTTTAAAATAACCAAATTTTAAGGCAAAAAAAAGCACTAACTTTAATTAGTCATTTTTCTTTTGTGTGGATCAAATATTTTAATTTTATGGTCTGTATCATTAACTAAAATTGACCTCACTCTGCAAGCCTTTTAAAGACAAGTATAAATGTTTGAATTCGTATTGTAGAGTAGCATCACACCGTGTACCATGATGATCATTTTACAACTTACCGTTATTAACTATATCATTAAGTCTCATAGTTGAGAACACAACCAAAATGCTCTTTTCCTTTGTTTCCCATCTGCAAGAAGATATGTGTGTGTGTGTGTGTGTGTGTCTGGGGGGGGTGGAATACCGTCTAGTCATAGAATATACGAAGAGTTGGGCAAAAAATTTAACTCAGCGCAAGTCCTAGTGCTTAAATGACTAATAAAAATGCTTGTTCTTCCTTCCTTCTTTCCTTCTTCCTTTCTTATTCTTTCTCTCTTTTCTTCTTTCCTTCCTTCCCTTCTCTCTTTCTTTCTCTCTCTCTCTCTCTTTCTTTCTCTTTCTTTCTTTCTTTCCTTCTTTCCTTCTTTCTTTCTTTCCTTCCTTCTTTCCTTCCTTCCTTCCTTCCTTCCTTCCTTCCTTCCTTCCTTCCTTCTTTCTTTCTTTTCTTTCTTTCTTTCTTTCTTTCTTTCTTTCTTTCTTTCTTTCTTTCTTTCTTTCTTTCTTTCTTTCTTTCTTTCTTTCTTTCTTTCTTTCTTTCTTTCTTTCTCTCTCTCTCTCTCTCTCTCTCTCTCTCTCTCTCTCTCGCTTGCTTCCTCCCTTCCTTCCTTTTTCTCTTTCTTGGGGAGTCTCCACACCAAGCAATTTTCAGGAACCACACCTGGCTCTGTGCTCAGGAAACAAGTTTGGCAATACTCAGGGGACCATATGGCCACAGCTGCATTCTATGCAAGAGTTTTAAATTGTGTACTATCTCTTCAGCCTAGTACTTATTTTTTTAATTCTCAAAGCCTTCTTTCTAGAACAGTATTCAATTTTGTTGACAGCAAGACTTCATCTTTCTAGTTCATCAGTGTTTCCTGAGAAAGCTTGAGGTGTTTTCTGATCTCTTTCGATACCTATTTAGCCCACAGAGAGTCTTATATTCCCCTGGATGCAAAAGGTAGTAAAGGCTACCAAGCAAATGCAGCTCTTCCTCCCTCACAATAATCTTATGAGGGAGGAATCATGATTATTTCTATGTTACAGATGAAGTCATTGAGGCTAAAATTCCTTAAGTTTACATTAGTATTTAGGTTGGTAGTGGGTGGGGAACAGATTTTAAATCTGTGAAATCTGATGTTAGAAAAAAAGCCACCCTATATAAAATTACTTAAACTACATGGGAGAAAGGAAGACAGTATTTAGAGGATGGGGAAGAGGATGCGTGGGGTTTTCTTACATTACAAACAGAGAATGGAGCTCAGTGAAGTTTATAGTTTTCATTTTAACACCTGCAGGATCACCCAAATCTCTCCTGATCCTGGAGCATCCAACCTCCTGTCTGGGAACAGGTAATCACATCTGTCCACCGGTTCACACCTGACTTACATTCCAGGTCTGCTGTTGGTTTCACCTTCTGATCCTGGAGTGTGAATACAAAATCCAGATCCATGTAGCTAATATGCTGCACTCTAACTTAGAGATCCTATGTTGTGGAAAGAAAGGAACAGTGAGGTCAGATGTCTGCTATTTCTACCTCAATGAACTAAATGCAAATGAGGTTTTAACCAATGGTTCTGGTTCCCATTTTGGAGTTTGGACTCCATGGAATGTTAGATAGTGCTACGCTAGTGCTCTGTGTTGTGCTAGTGCTGTGCTAGCCTCACAAGAACCTAAATGATTGGACTGTGATAAATTTCATTTTGTAACTGAAGACAAATAGAACTTTCTAGAATCTGTTCCTATGTTCCATAGTTGATAAATGTGGGAAGGATAAAGTCAGATGTTCTGACAGTGGCATTGGTCTAAAATCCATTGAAGTCTTACATCCACAGAGGTCTCGCATAAGGAGGAAAAACCTGGCCTGGGTCTCTATGACTAATAACATAGACTTTGTGCGCACATACAACACACACACACACACACACACACACACACACACACTTCACTTTCGCCTCAGGGCTTTGGATACATTCACTGTATCACTGTCTTCCCGTTGTTCATCGATTTGCTCGAGCGGGCCCCAGTAACATCTCCATATGTCCTGTCTCATGCTAGTAGAGCCCAAGGGCATCTGCTTGCTCCAGGAGCACAAAGAGCCACAATCCATTCCGGAATGAGGTCTATAATTGTTACTGGTATTTGGCATATCAAATACAACACGGGCAGCTTGCCAGGCTCTGCCGTGCAGGTAGCATACTCTTGCAGTCATCTCTAAGTCCAGCATTTAATGATGAACCGCGCGCCACTTGCGCGCCGTGCGAGCTGGACTGTGATAGGCTGGTTTGCTGGGTGGAGTTCTGATGAGAGAGAAGTCCGGATGTGGAAAATGGAGGCCCTCATGGAGTGGGGGTCTTCTGGAGTGGATACATTAAGGTTTAAAAAATAAAAGTAGGGGGCCGGAGCGATAGCCCAGCGGGTAGGGCGTTTGTTTTGCACGCGCCCGGCCGGCCCGGGTTCGAATCCGGCATCCCATATGGTCCCCGAGCACCGCCAGGAGTAAATCCTGAGTGCAGAGCCAGGTGAAACCCCTGAGCATTGCCGGGCGTGACCCAAAAAGCAAAAAAATAAAAAATAAAAAATAAATAAAGTGTATTTCTTTAAAAAAAAATAAAAATAATAAAAAAATAAAAAAATAAAAGTAGCTTTTAGGCACTGTGAGGACATGGGGATGGGCAGTGTTGAGAAGATGAAATAAGTTCCTGAAATGGATAACGGTGGCTGTACTGGTTAAATGTACTTTACCGTCACTGAGACATTTAAAGGGGATAAAGTGATCACCTCTTGTGATGTACACTTTAAAATGGCTAAATATCCCATGGCAGATGAGTGGATGAATTGCAGTGTATATGTACACAAGGGCATACTATTCAGCTGTAAGGAAAGGTGAAAGCCTGCAGTTTATTGCAACTTAGATGAAATTAGAGGACATCACACAAAAGCTAACAGAGATGAGAAGCAAATTCACCAGCTGTGGCCTATAAAGAAATAAAACAAGGAAATAGATAATATGGAATGAGGACAAATGCCTACTTAGATTACCAAGCAGCAGTGGAAGAGGGAGGGGGCAGGAAGAGGGGAGGGAGGCAGGAAGAGGGAGGGAGGCAGGAGGAGGAGAGGAGAGGCAGGAAGAGGTGAAGGAGGCAGGAAGAGGGGAAGCAGGAAGAGGAAGCAGAGAGGACAGACAGGAAGAGGAGAGAAGAGGAAGAAGTGGCATAGAAGTGACCTAAGGACAGAGGCGGAAGGTCTGATCTGAGGCATTTTGGTGGGGTGAAGGTGCAGTTAACTTTGTTCATCAAAACCATGAAAGTTAACACTACTGTCACCATTTGACTTAAACTACAATAAAATTTAAATAACATAGAGGGAGGTGGGGAGGAGGGAGTGGGAGTCAAAGGGGAAGGCTATATAAAGCCTCTGGGCTAGTGAGTCCAATGATATTGGGACTGAGAAACCCTGAGCTGTGGGTGTGGCAGGCGAAGTGACTGTTCTATTATGTTGTATTCTCATTTGACTTGATTATTTTCCAAAACCTGTAGGTCCGTTGTCGCTTCTCAGGGAGAGAATACGGGACAGAGCTTTGCTGGGGAAGTGAGCAGTTGTAATGGAAGAGTTGCTTGTTTCAGTGGCCTCTGGATTTCTGAAATATAGCGCTTTGGGTAGCAATGAAGATCCTGGTCCAACCTGGCTTCCAAGATGAGGTGACCTGTCAGCTCAGTGCCATGGGGAGGAAGAGTAATGATTTCCAATAGTGTCTCTGTTGGATCATCCAAAGTTACAGGAACCACCTTCAAGTGAAAATAGATCTTCAGTTTAGAAGATAATTTTTGTCCACTAATCATCAAGGCAGAAAAAGAACAAAAAGAACATCTTTGGAAATAGCTAAACCCAAAAGTATGGTACTAGGGCTTTGATCCGCAGTGATCCCATCTCTCAATGAATCAAAAAATCTTGCCCTTGAAGGACTTGTTTTTCATACCAACACAAGATAAATAAATCGATTCCATTTTTCTTTTAGGATGTCTGTTAGAAATAGAATTCCACATACCTGATGGTTTTCTAAAAATTTAGTCTTAAAAATGGAAAATAAAATTTAATACCATGTTATTACTTACAGTTGTCATTGGCAGAGCTCCTAGCAGCCTTCTGAATTTTCAAGCACCACCCAGAGCTGTTTTTCTTTCAAAAAGGATTTTTCCCTCAAGATTTTATGAAGACCTCAAAGCAGAATTGCATGCAATTCTATAAACAGTGTATTTTTATTCTTTTCACTTCATTTGATTTTTTTTAAAATGTTTTCTAATTTCCAGGTGAAAAGACTATGTCTAGTGTGATACAGGTATTGTACTGCAGGATTTCACTCCTACGGATTTGTTCCTAGGAATCTTAATAAACTTTCATCCCCACAAAACTCTATAGGAACCTCATATTTTACTGGAAAATCTTTTGCATTATCAGAGATTTTCTTTCCTAAAACTATTGGTGTTGATAAAAGTAAAGATAGGAGAAAATAAAGTAAAGCAGCTTACATAATATTTTTTGAAAAGCCTATGAATATTTGTGAAGTTTCAGTAAATTTTTCTTTCCATCACTCCTTCAACCTTTGGTATGCCAGGCTTTGTTGAAGGCAATAGTTGTCCCAAAGAAAACACATAAAATGCACTATATCTCACCTTTGTGAAACTGACAAATCTTGTAATTGCTCATAGTTGGATTATCCTTTGTTCACAGCCTCTGTCTCCTATTTGTCTGCCCTAGACTTTGTATTATAAATGAAAGGTTGCTTCTCTCTTCCCTATATACCCTTTACATATTCTTATGCTAGTTCAAAGGATTTTTGTATAGGCACAGGAAGTCAGTTAAGGCTATGTATTTATGAGTTCACTTGATCACTTGATCACTTGAATCCCATTATTCATCAATTTGCTTGAGCAGACGCCAGTAACATTTCCATTGGAATCTATCACATGCCAATGTAGCCCAATGGCATCTGGTTGATTCAGGAATATGAAGAGCCTCAAACCGTTCCTTCAGGGTCTTGACAAGGAAGTCTGACCATCTTGTAGGTGGGTGGCCATGTGATCTTTTGACATCCCGTGGGATCCAGTCTGTAACGGCTCTAGTCCAGCGGTTGTCTCCAAATTGCATTACATGTCCAGCCCATCTGATTTTTGATGCCTTGGCAAATGAGACAGCTTCCCTGGTTCTGGAATAGCGATGGAGGTCAGAACTCCGATTCCTTCTCTCACTTGAGTGAGGCGTGATATTCCAAGCATAGCTCTTTTGATTCCTCTCTGGGAGACCTGAATAGCATTCTCATCCTGCTTTCGGAGGGCCCAAGTCTCTGAGGCGTATGTTAATGCAGGGAGAACGGTGGAGTCAAAGAGATGTGCCCTGAGCCGGAGGTTCTTTGTCCTTTTAGCTATTTCTTCGATGCCTTTGAAGGCATTCCATGCCGCTCTCTTCCTCCTGCGCAGCTCAGGTTTTAGGTGGTTCATCATGTTGACTTCTCGACCTCGGTACACATAACTGCTGCATTCAGAGATGTTTGTTCCATTGAGAGTGAATGGGCCTCTGGAACCAGTTTATTTTTCATAAACATAGTTTTCTTTAGATTCAGCTGTAGACCTATCTTTCCATATTTTCGGTCGAAGTCAGCCAGCATTTGTGCCACTTGGCTAATGTTTGGTGTTATTAGAACGATGTCATCAGTGAAGCGGAGGTGGTGTAGTTGCCGACCATTCATGAGTTAGTTAACTGAATTAGTTACTCCCTGGCATCTGTTATATTTTCTAACTTAAACCTGTTTCCCCTTAGATTGATTCTAATTCCTTACACCCCAAAAGGAGAGTCCCATCATGAGACTGGATGGACCCAGGGCAATCAGTGAGTAAGCTGTGCTTCCTTCTACATGAGACGGATTAAATGTCCTGAGCAATATAATAGTGAGAGTAAGGTCATGAAACAAACTCTGTAGTGACCAAAAGATATCAAAAGGACCCTGTTGGGGTGAGGGAAAGAAAAAAAAACCTGGCCAAAGGAATGTAGTTTGGAATATATGGAAAGATATCCCCAGAAATGGTTACCCTATGAATTTAATCCCAGGTGTAGATAAATGTCTGTCTCTCTTACTGTGTTCATACAAAGTGACTAGAAATATTATTAAGATGATTGTTTACTAGCTAAGGAGATAAGACAACAAAATGACAATGTTCTGTCCTTGTCCTGGGTGAGCCTATAGTCCCAGGACAAGATCCGTCTGGGGGGTGGGGGTGAAGTTCCCTGCTGGTTTTCCTAGTGAAAGGGAGTTTTGTATTACCTCATTGTTTCAGAATTAAGGTCCATTACCTCTTGTAATTCCCTTCCCTGGCCTTTTGTAAAGCATATATCTCTAGCAGACTTAACTTGGTGTGTGTGTGGAGTATGTGGAGTGAAGTTAGAATGAGGAGAGATTAAAACAAAAAAGCTTTACTGAAAGAACAAGGATAACAAAAGCTGGCGAGAATGTGGGGAGAAGGGACTCTCATCCATTGTTGGGGGAATGTTGACTGGTACAGCCTTTTTGGAAAACAGTATGGACACTCTCCAAAGACTAGAAATTGAGCTCCCATTTGACCCAGCCATACCGCTCCTGGAAATATACCCTGGGAAGCCAAAACCACAGCAGAAACACCATCTAAACTTTTATTTTCATAGCAGCACGACTCACAATAGCCAGAATCTGGAAACAACCAGAGTGCCCAAGAACTGATGACTGGATAAAGAAACTTTGGTATATCTACACAATGGAATACTATGCAGTTGTTAGGAAAAATGAAGTTATGAAATTTGTGTATAAATGGATGGACATGGAGAGGATCATGTTGAGTGAAATTAGGCAGAAGGAAAAACAGATATAGAATGACTGCATTTATTTTCATTATATATATAATGCAAATATATATGCATTATACCATAAATGATACCAATGTCCAAGGTCAGGCGAAAAATAGATCAGGAAGTCTTGTCAAAGGTGGAATCTACCACAAATATGTGGGAGTCAGAGGTTAGGTAAGACAGAGAAGGGAACAGTGTGATAATAATTGTCAAAAGTGATAATGCCAGCCTAGAACTGAGCCTTGAATATAGGCAAAAAGATGCACATGATAACCTCTAAATGTATGTATTGCAATCCACAGTGTTTAAGAGAAGGAAAAAGTAAAGAGAGAGAGAGAGAGAGAGAGAGAGAAAAAGAGAATAAATAACCTGTCATAGAGGCAGGCTAGGGAGGGGGAGGGAATGGGGGCATTGGTTGTGGGAAATGGGTACTGGTGGAGGGATGGGTGCTAGAAGACTGTATGACTGAAACCTAAACATGAACATCTTTGTAATTGTATCTCATGGTGGTATAAAAATAAAATAAAATAAATTAAAAAATAAACATATTAACTAAAATAAATAAATAGACATACATAGATAGACAGACAGACGGACAGACAGACAGACAGACAGACAGACGGATAGATAGATAGATAGATAGATAGATAGATAGATAGATAGATAGATAGATAGATAGATAGATAGATAGATAGATAGATAGATAGATAGATAGATAGATAGATAGATAGATAGATAGATAGATAGATAGATAGATAGATAGATAGATAGATAGATAGATAGATAGATAGATAAAAGAAATAGCTTTTAGATTTCAGACTGATCTTATTCTTTTGTCTATCAGTCAAGGGAAATAGTCAATGGCCTCAAATGCTGCTGGGAACCTGCTGAACCCCAATATCTGTTGGGGACCCTGCTGAGTGCCAACACTCATAATACTGTTTGTTGTTTATCATTTCCAGAGTTTTGGGGAGAACCAGAAGTTTCTGTGAAGGTTTAACTGGAGAATCTCTGCTCAAATGGGAGCCAGAGTAAACTTCTTAGATAAAAGATAGTTGAGCTCCACGTTACCCATAGGCCCAGGTAAGAAAGAGTACCTGGCCCTGCACGCTCCATTCTAGAGTCCAACCTTTCCATTCCAGATCATTCTCAGAGTAGTCTGTGCTGTTTAATACAAGGAACAGCTGACAGAATGACTTGGTCCTAAGACTTGTGAGTTTCCCTTCCGTGTGTGTGTGTGTGTGTGTGTGTGTGTGAGATGGGGATGAGGTTGAGGGTGGAGGCATATCACATTCCTGAAGAACATTGTTTCACTCAATGTCACTGAGTCGTTAGGTCGGTGTTGATGGGTCTGAGCTTTGTAAGAGGATGAGCAGTTCAAGAAGAATGGTCCAAAAAGGGAGAAGGCCCCTAATCACATTTTAAGAGGAAGCCACATCTAGGGATGTGAAGAATCTCATAGTCAACTTGTTGCAGGACTCCTCTAAGGGCCGCTGCATCTGCTCTGAATTGCCGCCTGCAAATCACTTCGAGATAAGGGGGTAGTCTAAATGTGGCAGTTTATCTGACCATGTTTTCTGTACTAGCTGGTATAAATATTCTCCCATGCTACCACAAGCATCATGGGACTGGCTAGATCTTACCAGCATATTTTCCTGGCCACGTTGGATCCCTGAGTAATTAGATGAGAGAGAAATGCTGTTTGCTTCCAAGCAAACAAGCATGGCTCCCTGATATACTCAAAGGCAACTAAAATACAAAACTACCGTGAAGTAGAAGAGACTTGTGAAGGCTTGGAGAGATATTTAACTGCCATTAGTATTAGTCTTTGGTACAGAGACATGCCATCTCAGAAACCCCCTTCTCTACCTTAGAAAGGTTTTTCTAGGCAGATCTTGGCTCAAGACATTAGCATATAAAAGGGTGAGGTGCTAAAGAGGTGAGGTGCTAAAGAGATTACCTGAGGGCATTTGACCCTCCCTGCTTTCCATAACAGTGGGAGGGAGGTCTGAGTTGCAGGGGTATAATACTAGCCTGCTTCCTCTCTTGCAGGGCTCTTTTTTGGGCTCTCTCTTTGTGACCTCGCACCCTTCTTGAGAGTCTTGTCTTTGTCTCCCCTTTACAGGGCCTTTTCACATGGTGGCCGCCATCTTGGCCTACACGTGGCTGGGGTTCTAGCCGGGAATCCTAGCACCGGGCTTTTCCTTTTGCTGATTTGTATGACTGAACCTGTGATAAGTAAACCCTTTTAAAACTGCATCGGATTCCTGAGTTTTCATCCATTCCTCGCCGACTTCGGAGGTAGAAAGGAACTCGCTTCCCAGCACTGTTGTGGACCCCGGCAAAGCTCCCAGACAAGAATCAAAGAAAGACATGGGGAAAGCATGTCTAAATAAAGGCCTATAAACAAAATTCTCCATGGCTAATTTTTCTTAAATATTTTTAAAGTTGTGAAATAATTTGCATTGCTAAATTATAATTTTAATATAGTATATGTTCCAAAATTGATACTGATTTTTTGAAAATAATTTTCATTCAGCTACCAAATTACAGTGTTTCATTACCTTCAAAATTCCATGAGGAATTTTTTGAAAATAAATTTCATTCAGCTACCAAAAGTATTTTTTGAAGTATCATGGAATACTCCATAAAGTATTTTTAAAAATGAATTTCATTCAGCTACCAAATTACAGTGTTTCAATACCTTCAAAATTCCATGAAGTAGTCAAGAGTTGGAATCTTCTACAAGTGTGTGGGGGGGCTGAGGGCAGGTAAAATAGAGAAGGGACCAGTTTGATGATAATAATTGGAAAGGTACGCTGGACCAGAACTGAGTATTGAAAGTAGATAAAGTAATATATATATATATATATATATATACATATATATATACACACATATATATAATATTGCAAACTATAATGTTTAAAAGGAGAGAGGGAGGGAGAGAGAGAGAAAGAGAGAACAGAAGTACAGAAGTACCTGTGTGGATGGAGGGGTGAGAAGAAACTGGGAATTAATTGGTGTTGGTAAATGTGTATTGGTGGAGGGATGGGTGTTGGAATACTATATGATTAAAACACTGTCATGAACAGCAGCTTTGTAATGGTCTATCACAGTGATTCAACAACAACAAAAAAGTTCCATGAAGTAGGGACAACCATTCTCCTTTTTCCTCAAGTTTCTTGTCTATGAAACAGTATCTGTTCCCCATGGCTATTCCCCTCCACAATCTTTGCATTTTATAAATATTTATAATATTCATTCTTTGTTAATGAATTTAACTCAGCTGTAGTTTTCTCAACTTGTCACTTGTATCATTTGTCTTTCCATTGTTCATCAACTTGCTCGAGTGGGCACCAATAACATCTCCATACATGCTGTCACATGCTAGGGTAGCCCAAGGCATCTGCTCGCTCCAGGAACATGAAGAGCCTCAAACCATGGGAATGAGGTCTATAGTTGCAGTTTTCTCAACTGCAATATAGAAATCATAATAGTATAGCAGAAACTGAGGGAGGAAAAAGAAATACACACACACAAATAAATATGGAATATCTAGTACTGGGGGAGAAAAACTTGGGACATTGATGGTGGGAAATGTGCACTGGTGAAGGGATGGGCGTTGGAACATAGACTGAAATGCAATCATCAACAGCTTTGTAATTGTGTGTCTCATGGTGATTCAATTAAGAAATACATAAATTATCAGCTAAGCTAGGGGAAAGCCGGATGGCAGCTCTCCCCTGTGTGTCTGAGTCTCTGCATAATAGCCAAAGCCCAGAGGCAGTTTGTGGGCAGGTCTACCAGGCCTCCCTGATGGGATAGAGGCCGGGGAAAGGGACCTCAGCTCCATCTTCGCAGAGAAGCCTGGTGGCTTTAGCCACTGAGAGTCGCATACCTGGGCTTGAAATTGGCTGCTCTGATGCATGGAGTTCTGGTGAGTCAGATTTGAAATTGGCTTGGCCCGCCACCCCAGTAGGGCCTCAGAAGCAGTCAGAGGAAACTTGCTCACCGTAATCGCAGCCATTTTCAACATCCAGACTCCACAGCTCATCAGAGCCCCACCCAAGAGAGAAGCTGATTTCAAGCCAGGCTCACCAGAGTCCCACACAACAGAACAGCCAATTTCAAGCCCAGGTAGGCAGTTCTTAGCGGTGAAAGTCACCCAGCTTTCATGGAGATAGAGCTGGGGTATCCCTTTCCCACTTCTGTCCCGTCCGGGAGGCCTGGTGGACCCACCCACACTGTCTCCAGGCTGTCAGCCCTGATGCAGAGTCACACGGAACAGAGCTGCCATCTGGCTCTCCCTGTGTCCGCGCAGCTGCTTGTGTCATGCTATACACAAAATTAGTGGAACCAACCATGTTCTAGAAACTCAGAAAGTAAATTCAAGAACAGAATTTGGCCAGATTCACCCATAATCAACAATAGGGAAGAAAATAGATTCATCAATAACATTGGCATGTATGTGCTTTAATGGTCATTGTAATTAGTGCTAGCTGAGGGAGCAGGCACGGGGATTGGGGTGGGTGGGAAATGAGGGTCTTTGGTGGTGGGAACACACTGGTGGTGGGAGTGGTGTTGAAGTATGAATCTATCAACAGTATTATGAAAACCTTTTTACTTTGTAAATCACGGTGTTTGACTAAAAAAGGGAAAACATAAAATTAAATTAAAAAATACATAAATTAAGTTATTTTTTAAAGTCTAGCACTAAGAAACTACCTGGCATATCATTGAAAAATATAGTACCTGTACTCATGAATACTTGCATAGAGCAGCAAACAGAGAATGCAAATAAATCTATGTATGTAATATAAGAGCAGTGAGATTCCAAAATCACAAAAAGGAATAGATTCATTATAGTTGTAAAACAAGGTGATTCCTCCTCATGGAAGAAAGTTCTTGATCAAAAATATTTCAAGGAGCCCAGAGGTGGGAAGATTGCTACCCAGCTTGACTAATGGGATGAAGGCATGAGCTGGAGGAAGATTGGTTCATTGTTGTTGCAAAGAACAGTGGGTCTATCACTAGAATTTGACCCAGACCATATGCTAAGGAGTTTAAGGGGTGATTTAGTAAGGCAGTATTACTCAGAGTGTGACCCTTGAGAACATTCTAATTCCCTGGGGTGCATTAAAATAAGGATCCCTTGGATCCAGTCCAGAATGAACACTGGATTATAAGAAGTTGGAAAAGTTTAACAAGCTTCCCATATAATTGTTGTTTATATTCACTGTTGGGATACTATGAAGAGTTAATGGAAAAATTTCAAGCATATAAATCACACAACAAGCTTTTTTCTTAGACATGCATTTGGCTATATCCATACCATTCAGAAAGCCAAAATGCTCCCTTTCAGAATAAAATACATGATCAGAACTGTGAGTTTCCCTCTCAGAAAATAAATTTTGTATCTGACTCTTACTCGATAGATACTTTAAGCCAACAGAGGATGGGAATATCAAATCAGATATATTTTGCTTGCATTAAACACAATAGAAGCATTATACTTCCCCACATTTGACATCCAGTCCTCCCAAAATAATAACTTACTAGTTGTTCTCTATTATGTATGCAATTACCTTTTAAAAGTTCTAACCAACAAAATGTCACTGCAACTACAGAAATAGAACAGTAGGTTGAACACATGCAACCTACTGTTGCATGCAAGAAGTTGAGGTTCGATCCCTAGCACCGTATGGTCCCTAAGCACTGCTAGGAATGACCCCTGAGCAACGAGCTTGCTGCAGTTCCAGAGTACAACTGATAATTTTTAAAGCAAAATTAAATAACTTCACAGTTTGTAAAACACTGCTTAGATAATAATACCCATCATAGAATGACTTGTGTGAAAATTGCTATGTTTTGGATTTCTATGAATTTATGGCAATGAAATCCTTTCCAAACTTCTTCCTTAAGGTTTGTTTGTAATGTTATATATTGATCCATACATCTCCTTGGTTTAAGATTTTTTTAATTTTACAATGCTCTTTCCCATGAATCTGAAGTGTTAATAAGGAGAATAAAGAGATTAGGAGTGGGGGCAGAGAGATAATACCATGTGCAGGGCACTTATGGTGGATGTGGCTGACAACAGGTTTGATCCCAGCACTATATACAATGCATTGAGTCCCACTAGGAGTGAACCCTGAGCACAGAATCATAAGTGAGCCATGGGAAGTCACGTGTACCTTCCATGCCACCATCACCATCACCAATAAGTGACACAAGTGGAAAGTCACTTGTGCCAGAAGAAAAGACAAAAGCTCCCCAAATCCAAGCAGTTCCAACTTCTACTGCCTTTATGCACCCCTACAGTCTGAGACTCCTTTGACCAATCACCAAGGAGCTCTAGGAGGTCTTCAACTACTTGTTATTCTGAGCTGTACAAATTCAGTACCGAACTCAGAGTCTGGCCCAGACATTATCTGCAATGCATCTTGTAGAGCTGGCTCTGGTCTTGGAAAACCTGCAGTCAGCTCCCATCAATCTCCCAGCCATGGCTTCTGGAGGTGGGTCACAAGATAGAGTTCACTGTGGAAACTGATCTGCGGCACAGGAAGCCCTAAAAGGGCAAAGCTGGTGCCTTGCCCTCTGCAGAGCTGCAGCTGGGCTCCCAGAGAATTGGCTCTGAGCTCTCAAACACTCGCACTGACTCCTGGCACTTTACCATCAGAGCTCGGTTCCTCCAGGGTGCAGATTCTCAGCACAGCCAAGAATTAAAACACAAATGCCTCGGGGGAGGTGTTAAGCCCTTGTCAGCAAACACCTTGCTTATTAAATAGCACCTGAGTTGACAGCCCTTGAGAGCAAGTGCTTGCTGGGAAATGAGTTGCCAGAGAGGTGGGGAGAGGGTGGGATAAAGCAACTAGAGGACAGAAAGGACTATAGGGTGACTAGACTCAGGGTGTCATAGGTTTCCAGAGCTCCAGCTTGATGTAGAAATGACCTGACATTCAACTCTCTGTGAATATATGGATCGGTGTGGGAACCATGCAAAATACTTGGATGGCCTTGGTCTGGGGTCAAGGAGAAGTTGCTGGTGGGGTGCACAGCAGGTAGGATCACCTCTGACCCCAGCCTGAAAAGTGGTCTAACTCTTTCTCAGGTCCTGCTTCTGTAGGAGGCAAACAGTTGATAGGCGATGTCTTTGCTTTCTTTTCATTTTGATTTGGCTTCTATTTGGTTGCTTGGTGGCTTTTCGGTTTGTTTTCATTTGTTGTTGTTTATAAATGACTTATTCCGTGATGTAATTTTTGGAACCATAAACATAATAAGCATTAAATATTTGGAACACAACCATGCACCTTGGCATTGTATTTAACCATGTAAGGGGCTGAAAGACAGTATAGTACATCGAGGATACATCATTTGATACAGTCAAATCTGTATCATAGGCAGTATGGGCAGCATGGTGGCATGGGCAGTATGTGTGGTTGTGCTCAGGGCTTTTCCTGAATTTGTGCTCAGGGTTCACTCCTGCTGGGGTTCGAGGGGCTGTATGTGGTGCTAGGGATCAAACTCGGGTCCTCCCACTCTAATATCTGGACTCTAGATAAGACAGCAACCCTAACATGCACTTGACTTTGGTTCAATTCCTGGTACCACATGGTTTTTCCAAGCACAGCTGGGTGGAGCCTTGGAGGGTCCCCAAAGCATGACTGTGTGTGGCCCTGGAGGCCCCAGCACTTCTGGGGTGACAGGATAATCCCTGGCAATGCAGGTCCACACACCACTACATCCTCAGCCCCTCAGTCCTCCAGTTCAGTTGGTCAAGAATCGTCAGTGAGACTCCTGGTCTCCTGAGCACCATTTGGGTGCTCACCACCAACAAAAGGGAAGGAAGGTGTATATTGCTTTATCTTATATTCATTGATCAATATATATTTAATCCTTCAAAAATAAAAACTTCCTTCGCTAACAATGTTAAAACTGCCGTCTGACTTCCTGTTGGTCTGGTCTTTCTGGGAATGCCATGAGAAGAATCTGCTCTGCTTCTCCATTGTGCGTATTATTAATCGCCACGGGAGAGCCGAGCAGCACTCTGGATTGAGTCAGATTGCCTGAACAGCTTTCAAATATTCGGGGGTTCACAAAAGGCCCAAATGTGTTTTGCCAAAACATTCCCTTTCCTCTTAATTTTTTTTCAAACCTATGTTTATTTCAAGGGGTATTTGTCCCATGTGTTTTTAATGCATTTCCACTCTGTTCATTAAAATGCTACTCTCAAGCCATTCCCTGCCATCCCAGAGGCCCATGGAGCCCTTCTGCTTTGGTGGGTTGTTGCATTGTGTTCAGCCCAAAGGTCTGATGTCTCTCTCACAGGTATCAAGTGTTACTGCGTTCCTGCCCAGGTGTCCTTTTAACCTCTGCTGTGTCCGGGGCCCAGCTAGTAGCCAGGGCAGTTCTTGCCTATTCAATGCACTCATCAAAATTTAAGCAATTCCATCCTTGCCTTGGTGACTCTTTGGAACACTGAGAGTCTTGGCACCAGGCTGCAGCCCCTATTAAAATTAATATACTTATTACATATTAATTCTGAGGTTGAGGGATGATTAAGAGCTGAGACTGTCCCCTCAAATCTCCATTTCGGTCATGGGAGCTGGGGTTAAGTCAACCCTCTAGAAAAGTTCATACAGACCCTGATGAATTGAAATTGCTTAATAATAAGCAAAGAGCACCTTTGATCAGTCATCTCCCACCTTGTTCTGTCACCCTACCTTGCTCACTGTTGTGAAATTTCTGAAAGAAGAGGAATCCAGAGACCTTTATAGGAAGAGTGTTTAGGAGCCAAAGAGCTGCAAAGCACATGCTTTGTATGTTGGAGCCTGAGTTCAAATCCTGGTACTGTGTGGTCCCCAGAGTAATGTCAGGGGTAATCCTTAAGCACAGGGCCTGGCTTAGACTCAAAGTACCAAGTATGGACTCAAAAAGTAAAACAAACCAAAAACAACAAAAGAAGAATGTTTGGTTGCATTCTAGCTCTGGGTAGACTGGACAAACTAGCTCCAGGTAGACTGTTTCCTCCAGGGTGAACTGTTTCCAATCAGGGTCATGTTGCTTGTGGTTTTCAAAAGCAGAATAAAGCACCCACCTTTGCTCATACTTAGAACAGCTATCTGTGCTGGGTGAGTGTGTTTTGTCACTCTCAGCCTGCTAGGGTTACCTTCCTGAGCTGGAGACCAGCCCCTAAGGAAGAAAGATTATCTTGATAGATTTGGGGCAAAGATTTTGCTTGGGAGCTGGCGAGACTTCCAAGGACCAGTGCTAGCATTTAAAGGGACCACTGAAGTTACTGGGTCCATCCTTCTTTAGCTTTCTCTATCAAGAACAAAAAAAATGCAGGGCAGGAGAAGTAGTGCAGGAAGTAAAGTGCTTGTCTTGAATGCAACTGACCCTGGGTTGAATCCCTGAGACTCCAAATTGTCCCCCCAGAGCACCCCAGGAGTGATCTCTGAACACAGACAGGTGAGTAAGCCCTTGCTTACTGGTGAGTGTGATTCTCCCAGAGAAAGGGAGGAAGAAAGGAAGGAAAGAAGTAAGGAAGGAAAAGGAGTGAATGAGGGAAGGAAGGAAGGAAGGAAGGAAGGAAGGAAGGAAGGAAGGAAGGAAGGAAGGAAGGAAGGAAGGAAGGAAGGAAGGAAGGAAGGAAGGAAGGAAGGAAGGAAGGAAGGAAGGAAGGAAGGAAGGAAGGAAGGAAGGAAGGAAGGAAGGAAAAGAAGGAAGGAAGAAAGGAAGGAAGGGAGGGAGGGAGGAAGGGAGGGAGGGAGGGAGGGAAGAAGGGAGGGAGGGAGGGAGGAAGGAAGGAAGGAAGGGAGGGAGGGAGGGAGAGGGAGAGGAAGACAGAGCAGGAATATACAGTTCTTTAATATACAGAACTAGAATATACAGTAGACCAGCTGTTTTCAACTTTTCAATGCATGTTGGCACTAGACACTACTTTAAAACACTGACCGAGGGGCTGAAGCATTGAATAGAGCATTTGCCTTGCAGGTAACCAACCGGTTTGATCCCAAGCATCTCACATGGTTCCCCAGCATGGGTATGGGCTTGAATGTGGCCAACCTTGGTTTGAGTCTCAGCATCCCATATGGACCCCTGGAGGCCACCAAAAATGATCCCTGAGCACAGAGCCAAGAGTAAGCACCACCAGGTCTGATCTCAAAAGCAAAAATAGAAGGATGTCAAGTTAAGGGCCTCTAGTAGCAATCTTGTGAGACCATCAAAGGGAAGAAGACTGTTTTGAAAGTACTGGGCCAGACTTTGACATTGGACTGAGTATGAATGAAGGTGAAGGATCATAGGCTGAACACACATGAGAGGAAGAGCAAGAGCCACACAGGTAAACTCAAGTAATGAGTCTTGAACTATTCCATCTTCGTTCATGAAGATCAGCTTTGCAAGGTTCTAGTGGCTGCAATGTAACCTCAGAAATGACATATTCCCACCCTGCCTCTCTGCTCCGTACAGACAACTAATGTTCCCTACCTTACAAAATGCTCATTTCTTTAAGGAAGCATCAGACCATCTAGAGCCCTTTTGGAAAATGGTCTTGTCATGTAGATGTTTTCAAGTCAGTTTTTAAACCACAGCTTAAATCCACTAAAAACATTCAGCTAAATAAAATTCAGAGTGTGGTTTATGAGAGTTCTATTGAACATGAACCAGTGATGGACTAAAGCTGTGTGTGAGAGGCCAGTGAGTACTTTGAGCATGCTTGTTTGAGAGAGAAATCTTCCAAGGCAAGAAAGATCATTTTCTTTGTCTAAAAGTACACTGCCCCCTCACACTTATCTCTCTGTCCCCACCCCCCAAAAAGTGCAATTTCATATAAAAGTATTCCATTTGCCTGGATGAGAAAAACATCTTTAATACCATTGTACAAATGTGATTTCCTTACTGGTGAATATCACATTTTTGTGGATTTGCAAAAAATAAAACTACTTTCCCTTCTGGCTGAAAATTGCTTATGAAAAGGAAAAGCGGTTTGGGGTTTGGGTGCTTAATTTCCCAAGCAGGACATGGTTTTCTTGGTGGTGAGAAACTGCCTCTGTGATACACAAAGTTGATTTTCACCTACAACTAAATCGGTTTCGCACTAAATTTCCCATTTGAACAACAACAACAAAAAAAAGCCAGGGTTTACCTGGAGAATTGGTAACCTGTTATCCTGGATGTAATTTGCCTGTAAAGAATTGGTAACCTGTTATCCTGGATGTAATTTGCCTGTCAGTCATGAAGAAACTTTCCCCACAAGCCAAAAACCACAAAGGCATTCACTGCTTTTGCAATGTATTAAGGTGAAAAGTCTTTCAAATCCTCAAATGAAAGACAAGACATACATCTGGGACCAAACTGCTGGCCAGGTAGGATATTAGAAATCGGTCCCTCAAAAAAGCCACCAAGACATTTCCCAGGTGTCTGTCTCCCCACAGGACACCACTCTTCCACCCCAACATTTAAACAACCACAGACAAGATAAAGAGCCATAAGATAATTCTTATCGTGACACATTGAAGAAGGAAAAGGGACCCTGACATTAGTAAAGTGTTCTTCACAATCTTACCAGGTCCCCACAGGTGAGGGGAAGTCTTGCTGGGTGCAGCCATTTTGCAGTGATGATGACCCAGAAGTACTCTGAATAGGATTGTTTTGCTTGCAATTTTTTAATTGCTGTTAGTCTTGCTCCCTCAGGTTACTTCTATGAATCTGTTTTCTCTCCCATTCTATCAAATGAAGCTAATTCTGTGGAGTTCTAATAAAGGTGCTTCTAAGAAACGTGCCCTGGTAGTCAGGTAGACTGTACCTAAGCTAATATGTATTTGTAAGCAAAATTGCTCTAGAACTCTCTAACATGAAACAGATATGTTCCTTTGAGCAAATAACCAGGGCCCTCATCAAAGGGGGACTATGTATGTCTTTGCTGTGGGTGAAGCATTGTCATATGAAAAGCAAGGGGAAAAGAGATATTATGAAATAGTTGATTCACAGCACAGATCCATTCAACTCTTCACTTCCTCTTGCTCTCCTGCTAACTCTCACATAGAAAATGTCTAAGGAATTCAATAAATTATGTGCATATGTGGTGAAATATGATCCTACAGTTCATAGGATCATATTCTTGAACTATTCCAGTTCATCTCATAGATGAACACATCTATGTGTTCATAGATCACATAGCATCTCATAGATGACACATTTGGCTAATTCCTAGATATTAGGAGACACTTTTATGCATCTATCTCCAATTGTACTTTTATAACTAGCCTATGAGATCACAATGTTTCATTTCATTTCACAGTTCAATGTAGTAAAATTCATTAAGGCAAAGATGAAACTTCAAATCAGTCAACACTGAAGGACCAAAATGTATCTATCAAAGGTCTCCCGTATACATTATTTACTAAAAACAAATTGAATTTATCTTTTGTGACCATTGTAAAAATAATGATAGCTGTTGGTGAATTTGTAAAATATAAACATAGCAAAATAGTTCTGCCTTTCAAGTTTATTAATTAATATGACTCACATATTTGTATTTGTAAGACACATTTCCATACCTACCCTTTCCCTGGGGAAGGATGGGCAATAATCCTTACCAGGGCTTGACTTCAGCATCCTAATATTCTACTTAACTTTCTAGTCTGAGAACCGAGTCTTTTTACGTGCTTTAAATTTCAGTGTTATTTGTAATTTCAAAAGACTTGCAAACAAATTAAACCCAGCTACAGGACATCATATTAAGATCTAACTTTAATTCTAACACTGCTTCAGAAGCCAAATGTGTATGTGTTCCCATGATGGGGAAACTTTTCTCCTGTATTTGTCTAGCTTGTCTAGCTTCTTACTCCCTATAATATAGAACAGATTGATCAGACAAAAAGCAAATGCAATTGCATCTCCTTTTCTTTGAGGTATAGACACAAAATAATAGAATGTGAGAGTGAGGTGGGTGTAGAAGAACAGTTTCTATGTGGTAAGTGCTGGGCGCCTGTATTTACCTTCTTCTATTAACCTGTATTTACCTAGCAAAGCATTGAATCAAGAGTTCCTCCAACTGCCCATCTGGTTTGATCATCCTAGTCATATTCATATAATTAAATAATAAACTGATTTTCAAGGGAATTTAATTAGTATTTGATTGAAGTGGCCTCAAAAAGAAGAAAAAGGATCTTCCAGATAAGGTTATATGAGAGGATCCATCTGACTCAATCTTCTCTTCTTTTTTAGCTTTATCATGCTAATTGGATGTCTGAAAATGGGTATTTTCAATATAGTTTTCCCAGACTCCACTCAAGCCTGAGTCACCCAGTACACCAGATCGCTCAGGTGAGCCCACTGTCTGCCCAAACAGAGCCCAGACAGCTGAAAGGTCCTGGTGGGATTCCATGGATTACAAGGATTCTCATCCAAAAAAATAGTTTGTTGGAAAACTCAGATATGCAGGATTTGTGACTGAAATCTCCAGACTCTCATAGAATCGGAGGTGATCTACTTCCCCCCATCTCTTTGCACTAGTGAAAGCTGGGTCAGTCATGCACACTCCCCAAAAAGCAACCCAGTTAAAAATTCGACTCCAGCTCTGTCACTTGATCACTTGATCACTTGAATCCCGTTATTCATTGATTTGCTTGAGCGGGCGCCAGTAACATTTCCATTGGACCCTATCACGTGCCAATGTAGCCCAATGGCATCTGGTTGATTCAGGAATATGAAGAGCCTCAAACCGTTCCTTCAGGGTCTTTACAAGGAAGTCAGACCATCTTGTAGGTGGGCAGCCACGTGATCTTTTGACATCCCGTGGGATCCAGTTGGTAACGGCTCTAGTCCAGCGGTTGTCTCCAAATCGCATTACATGTCCAGCCCATCTGATTTTCAATGCCTTGACAAACGACACAGCGTCCCTGATTCTGGAATAGCGATGGAGGTCAGAACTCCGGATTCCTTCTCTCTTGAGTGAGGCATGATATTCCAAGCATAGCTCTTTCGATTCCTCTCTGGGAGACCCGAATAGCATTCTCATCCTGCTTTCGTAGGGCCCAGGTCTCTGAGGCGTATGTTAATGCAGGGAGAACGGTGGAGTCAAAGAGATGTGCCCTGAGCCGGAGGTTCTTTGTCCTTTTTAGCTATTTCTTCGATGCCTTTGAAGGCATTCCATGCCGCTCTCTTCCTCCTGCGCAGCTCAGGTTTTAGGTGGTTCATCATGTTGACTTCTCGACCTCGGTACACATAACTGCTGCATTCAGAGATGTTTGTTCCATTGAGAGTGAATGGGGCCTCTGGAACTAGTTCATTGTTCATGAACATTGTTTTCTTTAGATTCAGCTGTAGACCTATCTTTCCACACTCTCGAAGTCAGCCAGCATTTGTGCCGCTTGGCTAATGTTTGGTGTCATTAGAACGATGTCATCAGCGAAGCGGAGGTGGTGTAGTTGCCGACCATCTATCTTCACTCCCATTCCTTCCCATTCTAATTGTCTCATGATGTTCTCGAGGGTGGCACTGAAGAGTTTTGGTGAAATGGTATCACCCTGTCGAACCCCTCTTTTCACATTAATGATCACTTCTTTGTAGAATGGTGAGATCCTGGTGGTGAATCCGTAATACAGCTCACGAAGGATCTTGATGTATTGGGTTTGAACACCCTGTTTGGCTAGGGCTTCAATGACTGCTTCAGTCTCCACAGAATCAATGGCTTTCTGTAAATCAATGAACGTGAGACAGAGCAGCATCTTGTACTCCCTACAAACCTCGATGAGCTTGGTTACTGTGTGGATATGGTCGATTGTGCTGAATCCTTTCCGAAGCCTGCTTGCTCGCATGGTTGTCCTCCATCTAGTGTTCTGCTAATCCTGTTCAGGATGACTCGTGTAAACAGCTTGTGGATGACGGACAACAGGCAGATGGGGCGAGAGTTGCCAATGTCGTGAATGTCTCCCTTCTTGAACAGTAGAACTGTCCTGCTGGTTTTCCATTGGGAGGGCACCTTGCATTCGGACCGGTAGCGTGTGAAGAGCCGAGCTATTGTATTGATTAGTACTAATGGCAGATCAGGTGTTCGGGTCTGACTTTGTCTGGGCCTGGTGCTGTTCCCTTCTTTACCGACGAGATGGCATGTCGGATTTCAGAATGGTGAACGTTGGGAATGACATATCCATCCTGTGGATATGTGGGCAGGTGGATGTGGCTATCAAAGAAATTTGAGTAGAAGTCCCGGATAATCTTCTCCATTGCCTTTCTGGAAGATGTGATAGATCCATCAGGGTGTCGGAAGGCAGTCATCTTGGTCTTATAGTTGGCGAAGGACAGGCGGGCAGTGTGAATGCTTTTCCCGACTTCTGCTGCATCTTCCAGTATTTCTGTTCTTCTTTCTTTGAGGTCTTCTTTTATCGCTTCTCTGCACTGTTTAGCAAGCTTGGGCGCTAACATTTGGTCTCCTGAGGCTCGCGCCTTGCCACGCTGGCGAATGAGCTCAAGAGTTTCTGAAGACAAAAGCGCCCTTTTGTGTCTTTCTCTCTCTCGGCATTCTTCGCATAATCATGGAGGTGATGAACCAGTCGGTTGTATTCCTTCATCGATGTCGCCAATGATGGTATCTTCCCATGTTGCTGCAATGGTGCCAAAGAGTTCCCAGTTGGTGGTCATTCTGGGAGTTCTCTTCTTAAACTTTGCAGCTTTTTCTCCCGCTGCAGGGAAGTAGAATTTTGCACCGAAGGAGACAGTGGTCCGATCCTGTTTGGAATTTGGGGGGTGACAGCAACATCGGTCAGACAAAACCGTCGATTGAAGATGATGTGGTCAATTTCTTTTTTATTATTATTATTTTTTAAAATTTTTATTATACCACCATGAGAAATGCAATTACAAAACTGTTCATGACTAGGTTTCAGCCATACAGTGTTCCAACACCCATCCCTCCACCAATTCACATTTCCCATCACCAATGTACACTGACTTCCTCCCCCACCCCCTGCCTGCCTCTATGGAAAGCACTTTACCCCTCCTCTCTCTCTCTCTGTGTCTCTCTCTGTGTCTCTCTCCCTTCTCTTACACATTCTGGCTTTCAATACATACATTTAGGGGTTATCATATATATTCATTTGTCTACATTCAGTGCTTAATTCTAGGTTGGTACTACCATTTCCACCTTTTTTTTTTTTGCTTTTTTGGGTCACACCCGGCAACGCTCAGGGGTTTCTCCCTGGCTCTGCAGTCAGGAATTACTCCTGGAGGTGCTTGGAGGACCATATGGGATGCCGGGATCGAACTCAGGCTGACATGAGGCGGCCGCTGCAAGGCAAACGCCCTACCCGCGGGGTAATTATAGCCTCCCGCTGATAGTCCCACCATGTTGGGACTATCCCACCATTTCCAACTTTATTAATTTTTTTAACATTTTATTATACCACCGTGAGATATACAATTACAACGTTGTTCACGCTTGGGGGTTTCGGTCACACAGTGTTCCAGCACCCCACCCTCCACCAGTGCCCCTCAACCACCACCCATGTCCCCAATTCCCTCCCCTCCCACATCCTGCCTAAATGGCAGGTTCTTTATCTCCTCTCTCTCTCCTCTCTCTCTCTCCTCCTTCTCCCACACATTGTGGGTTGCACTACGTGATGTGGTCAATTTCATTGTGGAACTGTCTGCCAGGAGATTCCCATGTCCAACGTTTCGCTTCAGCTTTCTGGAACTGTGAGTTCCCATGGTGGATATGATGAACTCAGATAGTCTCTCACCCTGTTCATTCCATTCTAGGCCATGGGTCCCGATGTGGAGTTCTTCAGCTGATCTTCTTGGTCCTATCTTGGCATTAAAATCACCGACTATGATCTTGTAGAAGGTGTGATCTTTTTTATAGAACTCCTCCAATTCCATGTAGAATTTCTCAATTTCATCTTCTTTGTATGTGGATGTTGGTGCATAGACAATGAAGATAGAAATTGCTGGCAGTGGGCCACATCTCTTCAAGTGTAATCATCCTATTCGGTTTGTTTGGTATTCAAATGAATCAATGTTTACGGCCATGTTCGTGTTGACAAGGACACCAATGCCACCTACGCCTCTTTCGTCGCATGTTCCAAGGAACAATTCTTCTCCGTTGTCAAATACAGCATGATGAAACTGACGCCTCGTCACAGGTACACCCGCAAAGCAGAAACCAGCTTTCCCGTTAGCGTGGCGCAGTGCGCCACACAATTTGCCACCAAATTACCATAAATATTCTGCCCACACCTCTGAGAGAGCCCTACAAAGTAATGACAATATAGCGCCCGCATGGCAGAGCCTGGCAAGCTGTCTGATGCGTGTTCAATATGCCAAATCCAGTAACAGAAATGTTTGTTTTCCTGACCCGGAAAGAGCCCTTAATATGGCAGCAGTAAGAAAGTCAAACAAGCAGTGCCTGATAAAATTTCATGGCCATCCTAGGCTGCCAAAACGAAGAAGGACTAAAATGACTGTCTGTACTTTCAATGCACGTATGCTGGCATCGGAAGCATATATTGAGGATCTGATGCTGCAAGCGCAAAAGATAAAGTACGACATCATTGGTCTGACTGAGACGAGGAGGCGACACCCGCTCTGTCACCTCATTAAAAATTTCTGACTTTCTGGAGCATGCACCCCCAACAACAGTAATAAACCAGGAGGAGCAAACCAGATTGAATGGGATATAATGCAGAAGGCATCATCTTGATTAATAATATATCAACACAGAACACTTAACTTCTAACATCTTAGTAATCTTTTAAACAAGGGCTTAATAGCTCCATGGTGAGAATCAAAATCTACTTTCATCTGAGGAAATATTTTTTGATCATTCTTGTAGCAAATTATAACAAGCAATATAAAATAAATCAGCAAGGGCCTGCTATGGGGGAAGGCTTAAGGGATGGGTGGGAAAATTGGAGATAATGGTGGTGGGAAGGTACAGTGGTAGTAGGATTTGTGATGGTGTATTGAATGTCTGTAACAAATTGCCATGAACAAACTTGTTAGCACAGGGTTTATATGAGGTGTAATGGGAAAATAAATATTAAAAAAAAGAAAGTGGATGTTTGACTCATCCAAGTTGCATCCTTTACATTCAAACCTAAAGATAAATAAACAAATAACACTTGTCATCTATAGTATGTCTTCTTCTGTGACTGCGGTCTGGAATCAAGGTTATATGTATTTGCCTAAACAATCAGGGAAAGTTTAGCCAACACAACCAGCACGTAAAAGAGTGAATTTAGAGAGACAGAGAGACAGAGACAGAGACATAGAGAGACAGAGAGATACAGAGAGAGAAAAGAAGAAGATGAAGAAGAAGATGACGATGACAATGAAGAAGACTATGAAGATGACGATGACAATGAAGAAGACGGTGATGACGATGATGATGGCGATGACGAAGAAGAAGAAGGAGGAGGAAGAGGAGGAGAAGGAGGAGAAGGAGGAGGAGGAGGAGGAGGAGGAGGAGGAGGAGAAAGAGAAGCAGCAGCAAAGTGTCTGCTATAGATGCAGACTGGGGTGGGGAGGGAATCATGGGACATTGGTGTTGGGAAAGAGGCACTGGTGGAGGGATAGTTGCTGGAACACAGTATGAATGAAACCAATTTTTAACAGCTTTGTAAATGTCTATTTCATGGTGTTATAGATAGATAGATAGATAGATAGATAGATAGATAGATAGATAGATAGATAGATAGATAGATAGATAGATAGATAGATAGGTAGGTAGGTAGGTAGGTAGGTAGGTAGGTAGGTAGGTAGGTAGGTAGGTAGGTAGGTAGGTAGGTAGGTAGGTAGGTAGATAGATAGATAGATAGATAGATAGATAGATAGATAGATAGATAGATAGATAGATAGATAGATAGATAGATAGATAGATAGATAGATAGATAGATAGATAGATAGATAGATAGATAGATAGATAGATAGATAGATAGATAGATAGATAGATAGATAGATAGATAGATAGATAGATAAAAGGATGAACTTCAAATGCTTCAGGAAAGAAGTACCTGCCTTGATTTATTTGTTTCTAGATGGCAAAGGGGAGATAGAAATTCTGAATTTCTTACATTTTTCAAATCTATTATTGTGTTTCTTTTTCATTTTGCCCTTTGATGAACATAAATGGCATTTCTCCCAGCACAAGATAATAAAGCAATATAACTTCACATAATAAGTCAGGAAATCTAGCCTTTGAAGTTGACTGTGATTTATCCAGCTTCGTCAGTTTTGATAACCTGAAAAACTCCCCCTGTGTCTGGCACTATTAAGATAATCAGACTGAACCTGCTAATATTTTGTTCCTGGCACCACAATTAGTGGTTATGAAAAAATTATTTTTGAGACAACGAATCATGCAGAGTTTTGCTCTGATATAATTCATTTAAATTTTTTGGCATTTTTACTAGAAAAAAAGTGATATACAACTAAGATTTTAAATCAAGATTTTATTGTGTAATTTAAAACAATCCCAGACACTTGGGCATTTTCATATATATTGTCCAATCCAAATGAAAAAAATTTATGTTTAAGAAGAAATTTGTTTCACTGTTAGGAGAATGTCTCATATTTTGAGTCTGATTTTTGTTTTTCTGGGTGTCTTTTTTTTTTTGAAGGAAGGTGATAAACTTTTCTAGCAAGTAAAATATAAAAGATCAGAATACTGAGAAAGTCACTCAAAGACTATCACTTTTGTTATTAGGCAGATCCATTACTTAGATTTTCCATTTTTAGACAAACCTTCCATGTATAAACTTCAAACTCCATTAGTTTGTTATTATTGCCTATTGGCAATGTCACTCTCTTTGCAACAAACTTACATGACCCAATTCAAAAGCATCCCCTGGTAAAAGGCATTAATTAAACCAACAAACAAACCAGCAGGATAAAGAATTATTGGGGACTTTTTAAAGAAGCATTGGGTCCTAGTTGTATAAACAACATGGAAATAGATCATAGGATCCTGTCAAGTATTCCAAGTCTAATTTATGTGGTCAATAATATAATTCTTTCCATCTCTATAAGAAACTTATCCACAACAGTCTAGTGACTATATAGTTTGAGAACAATTTCTCCTCTAACCATACCCCCATTAAAATGTAACACATGTCTATAGCAAGCATTAAATCAAAAGACAAAGTACAGGAAATTGTTTTCATGTGTTCCCTGAGCGTAGAAGTATGGAAAAGAGGAAACTTTGCAATTAACATTATCTTAATACTTTATGACTCAGTATGAAGAATGGTACCTAGCCTTGACCCACGCAAGTCTTCTGGTGATATGGTTCTCTTTCCATTCATGTCTACCCTTAAGTAAACCAGGAGATTTGTCTTTGTGTGTGTGTGTGTGTGTTTGTGTGCGCACGTGTGTGTGTATACTCTATTTGGGGACAGGACAAATAGTACAGTGGGTAGGACATCTGCTTTGCATGTGGCCAACCCAGGTTCGATCCCTGAGTACAGCTATCCTACACACAAACACAGCCAGGAATGATTCCTGAGAGTAGAGCCAGGAGTAACATCTGAGCTCTGCTGGACATGGTCCCAAAACCAAAAAAAGTGTTTGATCCACTATATAAGTTGGGGTTTATTTTTCCCATATCTAATACTACCTTAACTTAGATAAAGCTGCTACAAATGAGCATTTGAATTCATTAACTCTGGATAGAGGAAATATAGAGCAGTTGAAAAGATGTGTCATTATTGCTGAACTCTGATGCTCTCTTTTGTTCACTCAGGTAAGTGAAGGTAATTACTTAAGTGATTCCCATCAAAATTCTGAACACTGCCTAAAGAAGACTCTTCCAGGGCCAGAGCAATAGCCCAGCAGGTAGGGCGTTTGCCTTGCATGTGGCCAGCCTGTGCCAGGCCAAGTTTGATCTCTGGCATCCCATATGCTTCCCGAGCACTGCCAGGAGTAATTCCTGAGAGCCAGGAGAAACCCCTGAACATTGCAAAGTAAATAAATAAATAAATAGATAGATAGATAGATAGATAGATAAATAAATAAATAAATAAATAAAAGAAGACTGCCACATATTCTTATTTCAAGTATTAGTCTTGCCTCCTTATGGTGTAAACTAATATCTATGGTTAAAGACTGTGCTTCATCTCACAGGTTAGAATCCAGAACTATTGAAATAGCTTGTTTATTGATCTACGTATGCACTAGTGTTGATGTCACTGGTGAGGTTGGATTCTGAGCTAGTAGAGCTCCTACAAAGAAGATCAAGTAGATAGAGCTCCTACAAAGAAGCATCCACAACCACTTTTGGGGAATAGCTCTATGTTATTAGGTGGAACAGGGATATTTAAACTGAGGGAAAGTAGGGTGTGAACTCTGCGTCGATCAGGTAGAAGGAGGAAGTAGGATGTGAACTCTGTCAGCCAATCAGTCAGAGGGATGAAAAATAGTGTGTGTGCTTCCATCCTAATCAGCTAGAGTGTGGAAGGGGATTAAAATAGGGTGTGTGTTTCCTACAGGGTGTGGGCTAACATGTTTAGCTACACACTAGTTCTTAGCAAAGTCAAGGGTCAATTTGATCAATTAAATGCATTTTTTAAATTCAGTCTTTCAAAACTAGTTCAAGACCAAAATAAAATTTAAAAGCGCAAATTACACTCATATTAGCAAAATAACTTAGGGTACAAATAAAAGAGCCATTGAAAACTAGTAAAACTATTTAAGTAAGTATTGCTCTTTTCATCCAAGGAGATAAAGGAGATTTTATTGGATTTTTCTCAAACATTTCAAGAGAAGTCGGGATATTTAAAAAATTTTTTTTAAAAATCAGTTATTTTGAATGGAGACTTTCAGTGTGTTTGCTCCTAAATCTCTTCAAATTTATCAAATCACAGTTAAAATTAAATAAAAGGGGAGGAAATAATGGCATCTCTAAGCTTTGATCATAGTAAATAAAGACTTTAAGTTAGACCATCTATAAAGTACTTCCTATTCCTGTAAAAACTCTGTTTCACAATAGGGTATTATACTAGTAAAATGTAACTCAAATGCATGTCAGATTAGCCTCGGTTAGTTTAAATGGCCTATAAGAGGTCCCCTAAGCAACATGTAATAAATACCAAGTGGTGAATAGAAAGACAAAAAGTAATAGAAAGTTCAAACTTGTCTATGTATAGACTGTTGTCTTTTCTTTCCCTTATTATCTCTATTTTTCACCTCTCCTTTGGTCTGATAAGAAGTCAAAAGATCTAAACCTGTCTCACACATTCAACACAGATCAACCTGTCTCACACATTGTGGGAACCGGGGTGACAAGTAACAGGAGGTGACCCAAATGAAGTCTCCTGAAATTGAGCAATCTAAAACTATTGGAACAGAATTTTTTTACTTTTTCAATGGCAGAGTTGTTGGGTTGAACTAGTGGATAGCTTTTACCATAATATAGAGAAAGACTGTTCAGTGGTCAGAGAGAATGGGTCAACACAGAGAAAAATACAGATGCTAAACAAAACGAAAGGGACTGGGGGTGGCCTTAGTGGAATTTTAAGATGGAATTGAGTATTTCCTATTCAGAGTGTGACATTGTGAGCTTATAACCTCCCACTATTGGGTTGAAGCTAATTTGTACTGTTAGATTTTTGTCACTTAAAATTAGTTAATTCCTCTATTAGTGGCCTCTAAAATAGTTATTTTCTCACTCTAGTATGCAACTGTATTTGAATTGTGCTAGTCTGATTTTCGTTTGATCTTCAGTAATCTCACTTTTGCTATTTCACTGATTATTTTTTCACTTTTATAATATTAGATACAAATGATAAATGTTCTAGAAGATTAAGAATAATATACCACCTAAAGAGAAATATATAAAGGTTGATATCTAATCTATCTAAAGTTCTGAATGTTTTACATAATAGTTCTCAATTTATAAGCCACACGATTTCACCAACTTGAAAATGGTAGGTTCGATGTAATGCTATTACCCAAAGACATATTTATTGTTTTAACAAATGAGTATTTGGTTGGCACATTAAACAATGTCTAGTCTTCTTTGTAGCATCCTGTAAGGATTTGGATTTTGCAAAGCTAATGCCAAAAACTAACAAACAAAACTCTGTCCAGGATTCATAAGCAGTTAGGGGTAATTTGTAAGGTGATAAAGTACTCACTGAATTTAGGACAGAAAACCTCAGAGTCATCTGCTTATAAGTGAAAGAAACATCATCCCAGTGACCTCAAACAAATGTTATAAACTCTAGTCTAGTTGTGATTATTATTGCCCATATCAATGACTTAAATTACACAGTGGAATTTTTTTTCATGGGAATGAGTCAATAAACAATAGCACTTTGTTTACATTAATAATCTTTGTTTGCTAATAAACTTTAATTCCTCTATTCCAGCAGGTTCCCTTCTTTGTTACCTACCCCTGAATACATGAAGCATTGCATGGAGAGACAATTATTGTATTTTTTCATTTTCCAAATGTCTATGACTAAAGATGTGAGGAGAAACAATAGCTTAACAATAAAATATTTACTAGACCACTCTTTATTAATAGTATTAATCTGAACAAAATATCTGCACTCCCTACCCCCCCACACTCACACCTTCAGCTTTGCACTGGTTCCCCCTATTATTCCAGTGCCCATAAAGTTGTGGGTCTTGCAAATATGATGGGATTTCACAAGTGTAAGTTAAGTTTATCTTGGAGTTAGCTGGAATTTATTTTAAAACATGGGAGAGTTTATTTTAAAATAATCTATCAGGTTTGATCATGCTAAATGCTTTAAAAACTGAAGGAGAAGCCATACCACTCCTGGAAATATACCGGGAGGCCAAAAACACACAGCAGAAACACCATCCCTAATTTTATATTCATAGCAGCATTATTCACAATAGCCAGAATCTGGAAACAACCAGAGTGCCTGAGAATTGATGACTGGATAAAGAAACTGTGGTACATCCACACAATGGAATACTATGCAGCTGTTAGGAAAAATGAAGTTATGAAATTTGCCTATAAATGAATGAACATGGAGAGGATCATGTTGAGTGAAATTAGCCAGAAGGAGAGAGAAAGATATAGAATGACTGCATTTATTTGCATGACATAAATATATATATATATATATATATATATATATGTACATATTATGATACCAATATCCAAGGTCAGGAGAAACATGGATCAGGAGGTCTTGTCAAAGGTGGAAATTATCACAAATTTGTGGAAGCCAGAGGCTTGGTAAGACAGAGAATGGAACAGTGTGCTAATAATTGTTGAAAGTGCTAATACCAACCTAGAACTGAGCATTAAATACAGGCAAAAGATACACATTACAACCTCTTAATGTATGTATTGTAATCCACAATGTGGAAGGGAAGGAAAAGAGAGAGAGAAAGAGAAAGAAATAAAGAATCTTCCATAGAGGCAGGCTAGGGGAGGGGAAAGGGAATCGGGGACATTGGTGTTGGGAAATGGGCACTGGTGGAGGGATGGGTGCTAGAACACTGTATGACTGAAACCCAAATATGAACATCTTTATAATTGTATATCTCATGGTGGTATAATAAAATATTTTTAAAAAACTGAATGAGAGATGTATCAATAAATTCAGGACAGCAGAATAAAATTATTTAAATATCAAAATAAAATGAATTGTCTCTGGAAAAATAATAAATCTTGGGTATATTTTGCAAAATGACTTTCTATGTGATAATACACTCCCACCACAATGCTATTCGTAACAAACAGTATTAGATCCCATTTTGTCGATGATAAAATTTTAATTATTGATGAAATTTAAAACATACATTTTATTTCACTTCACTTGTATCACTTGTCTTCCCATTGTTCATCGATTTGCTCGAGCACGCACCAGTAACATCTCCATATGTCCTGTCACGTGCTAGTGTAGCCCAAGGACATCTGCTTGCTCCAGGAACACAAAGAGCCTCAAACCATTCTTTCAGGTTATGGGAATGAGGTCTATAATTGTTACTGGTTTTGGCATATCAAATATGACACAGGTAGCTTGCCAGGCTCTGCCGTGTGGGTGGTATACTCTCAGTAGTAGGCTCTCATCTTGTGCATTTACTGATGAACTGCTTGCAATGGGGAGAGATCAGATTTTCTCTTGGGTGGAGCTCTGGCGAGCTGTGGAGTCCGGATGTTGAGAATGACTGCCCTCAAGGTGTGGGGGTTCCTCTGGCATCTTGTGAGGCTCTATTGGGATGGTGGGCCAGGGCTAGAACCCACCTTCCCTCCCCGGGCCTCATGATCAGCTGAGCACAGGGAGAGCCGGTAGCAGCTCTGCCCCATGTTATGCTTATTAGACAGTTTTAATAATTAAAAAATACATTTTAATGTGTATGTATTATGTAACATTTTAATGTGTATGTGTATTATGTAACAAAAATACATACACAATAAGAATTAAATATGTTCTTCGCCTGTATTTCTAGCAGGGTTTATGGTTTCTTTATTCACTGTACAAATTATTTCACAATTAAGGTGCTAACTTTTGTCTTTAATATTTATCTATCACATTGTGCTGACTCCCTCCCCCTTACATTATTCATTATTATATTATGTCATAAAGCAAATAATTTTTTCTTCAGTAAGATCAATCTTATATCATTATATAATTTTATATAAGACTTTTTTTTTTGCTTTTTTTGGGTTATACCCAGCTGTCAGGGAGCCGCTGAGGTCCCCAACGGTATCAGAACAGAAGTTCTCTTCTCCCACAGAGGCCACCGGGATTGAATGAAAACTCATAAGTCCGGCGCAGTTCCAAAAAGGCTTTTAATAGTACAAAAGCTCTACCACTGCAATTCAATTTAATGAAAGAACTCTAACTCTGGTCAGAACTTAGACCATGCACGAGAGCCCAAGTCTCCCACCAAAGAGCATCCTACTAGTAAGGAGTCCTACCCAAAAAAAGGGTAAATTTTATTTAATAATCAAAATTATTTCCATACTTTCTATGGCTATTTTTCTAAGAAAACTTACTTTTCAAATTTCTAAGAAACCTTACTTTTTCAAAAGATAGCCTCCAATTTAAAAGAAATCATCTTAAGTACTGTATTCTTAATTTAAAATTTCCTTTGATAATAATGTGGGTTTCTGTTGGCCCTCCTTACACTGTTCTTATAATACTTCTATATGAAAATAAAATCTTTAAATATGGGTAACTTCTGTAGTCTTTGATTCTGTCTGTATTCTTGCTTATAATGTTGTGGAATACATGAATGGAAAAGTGAAT
The DNA here is from genome assembly GCA_021461705.1 of Cryptotis parvus. Taxonomy (NCBI): domain Eukaryota; kingdom Metazoa; phylum Chordata; class Mammalia; order Eulipotyphla; family Soricidae; genus Cryptotis; species Cryptotis parvus. The sequence continues at coordinate 91,192 of JAJIBD010002042.1, forward strand.
GAGTCTAAAAGGCATTTAGTACCTACTTTATCAACAATCCTGGGATTTCCACTCACAATCACTATCCTGGGATCTGGAGGTCTATGTAATCTCTTTTTAGGGGCATGAACCTGGACCTGATCATCAAATAAAGCTCTTAAACTTTGCCTTTCTTTGAAAACATAATAGGTAAGGACTATTTTACACATAGATATCACAAGCTTACATACAAAGACAAGTTCTCGCATAAACTAAGGAATTGATAACTCACAACATGATCTCTTGTCACTAATAAGGACCAACATTCACCTCTGCCAAGGATTCCATTGCCTGCTTGAGAATGGTCCTGCATAGATTCTAGGAGCCAGAGGCATGATAAACTATTGCAAAAAAAAAGTCTTGGGACAGTCCAGAAAGCAGTTAGGAAGCTGGTTGGACTCCAGTAGTGAGGTTGGCATGAGCAGGGTTTTGCACTCAGGCTACAACTGCCGACATGCCTCTTTGATTCCCTTGATGGAAAGTAACCCTAAGAGGGGCCCTCTCTGCCTCGCCTGGAACTTGAAGGCTCAGACTAAACATATTAAATTCATTAGAGCAAATTGGTCTTTGGCCCCTGGTGGCCGCAGGGCAGCAGGACAAACAGCCCCACTGCTGTCAGGACACTGGAAATCTGCCGCTGGAGATACAGATGGTGGTGGGGACAGATTTTCCCCAGATTCAAAAATGGGAGTCATTATCCAATTAAAATAGATTGATTTAATGGCTTAGAGGAAGATAGAATGTGCCCAAGGAGGGACCCACAAAGGGCTTTTGTAAGGTTGAACAAGCAACTGAAAAAGCGTTCCTAGGGCTCCATGCAGGGCTGGAAAAGCGCTGTGTATACGGGCCTTTGAATGACACATGTAACCCAATGTGGGCAAGAATACATCGACCTCTCTGCCCTAAAGAGAGAACCATGCAAAGTTCAATCATGCAGCTCAATTTACTGACCATCTACAATGTGCCAAGGGCTTTGCTAGTCACTGTACTATTGGTATGCCTTAAAAGTATTCCAAGCCCTGGATCATGGTTCCAAAAGAGTAGAAGGTGGAAGTTGATGTATTCAGGGATAGTCAATTTCCTCATCGCTTGTTCAATGAACACAACTCTGTTTTGCAGGAAGATGCGGAGGCCGTATATAGAGACACTGGCTGGTCCAGGCTCGTTAGGTAGATGCAAAGAATATTTAGAATCATGTGAATAATGCCATCAAGTTTAGAACAGTTCTATTGCTCCCAACAAATTTCTTCCAGTGGCTAAGAATGTCAGAAAAATGATGACATCTGTCATTGTCAACTTCAGTTCCTTTCACAAGATTAACAACTCTATCTATGGATTGGTCTTCACTGTAAAGAATGTTGTAACTTGGAGTCGACAATGGGGACAGAAGCACTGTCTCCCCACATAGCTGAGATACCAAGAAGAACCATCTTAGAAGAATGAAGAGTTATTACAATCTGACTCCATCAACCCTACCACCAACCAGCACAACGCTGGACCTCAAAGTTCCTCTGGGTTCAAACTTCCCAAAGAGAGAAAAAGAGACCCCCTGAGGATCTTCTGGTGTAAAGCAAAAAAAGTAAAAAAAAAAAGTTTAAAATCTAAAGTCTGAAATGACAAAACTCTAGAAGAAAACATTGGGAAAGATATTGGCAATGACTCTGTATGAAAACAAAGGTACAAGAAGCAAAATTAGTCAAGTGGAAGACATCAAACTAAAAACTTTCTTCGCAGAAAAAGAAAAGAAAAAATCACCAAAATGGAGTCATCCTACAAAATTGGAAAAAAACATTTGCAACCAATATGATTGATAAGAAGTTAATATCCAAATATACACAGGAAATTCTTGCAACTCAATAGTAGACAAACATCAAATAACCTAATTAAAAATAAGCAAACGGGGAGCGGAGCAGAGAGAAAATACATAGGGTAGGGCACTTTCTTTGCATGCGGCTAACCCAGGTTTGAACTTCACCTCTATATACTGTCTCCTGATAACTGCAAGGAGTGATCAGTGAGTATAGATCCAGGTGTAAGCCTCAACACTGCCACGTGTGCTCCTCTCCTCCACAAAATGAGCAACAGACTTGAAAAACATTTCAGATAGCCAAAGGTTCCTATGTGAGGTAATGGGTGTTTTAACTAACCTTATAATCATTTCACAATATGTCCATTTATGACATTATTGCACTGTATGCTTTAAACTTATAATGTTCTATCATCCATTTAAAAAAAAATAAATCAGGGAGGAGGAAGTTCACTAAGATTCATAATGGGTCAGATGAGCATCTAGATGTGGCCTGAGTACAAAGAAGTTCTATTTAAATGAGATATAAGAAATTAGGCAAAGTTTGTTTGCCTTGTATACTGCTGATCCCAGTTCAAATCCTGTTACGGCAATTGGAACCCTGAATACTAGCATGAATAGTATCTGAGCACCACCAGATGTGGGAAAAAATAAAACAACCAAAACACCATAAAAAGAAAGTTAGTGAAATGGATTTTTACCTTTAAGGAAGAGTGAAATTGATCAACTCCAAGACATTTAAACTCTCAATGTACAAGCTTGTTGGATCAAGTCCACTTGAATATTTGCATCTCAGTTTGGGGGTGACTTCATACTGCTTGTATTCCTTAGAGTCTTCAAGTTTGTTCTATTCAAGGAAAAAAGACTTAAATTTTCATTAAGTGATCCCATTAATAATTGGTTCCAATGAATAGTTGGATCTGTAATCTTTTTAAGTATAGCCAATTAGTAAGTGAATGCCATATGTTTTTATCTTTTAGCAATTATGCTAAAAACTAGAAGAATATCATTATTAAAGCATAATTTGGAGTGAATAAAGTATTCTGTATTCCAGTAGGATCTAATTTGAGCCAAGGTTAAGATTTAGAGAAGAAAAAGAATATTTAAAGAAATTAAGAAAAAGTTCACACTCCATTTTAAGATTTCAACATTCCCCTCTCTCCACACAGTTTTAAGATCGTCATTTTAAGATCTAACACATTCCCCTCTCTCCACACAGTTTTATAATTCCATCAGCAACATCTCCTACTGCAAATAATGACTTTCCGAAAGGTAGATCAAAGTAATGGCAAGGTGCTATTATAAATTCTGAAAGAACTCTCTTCAAAGGACAGAATTTCCTCCTCCCATTTGAGAATTTATGAATCTGATAACTCCCCATATTCTCTTATCTTTTCAATTAGTGTATTGTACTGATTTTCTAAAATTATTCTATTGAACTTTAAGTGCCAACTGCAAGAAGGCTGTTAAAGAACACAGAGCTCTAACCAGGGTTATCTCTAGGAGAGAGGTCAGGAATATATGTAAGAAAAGTTAAGTTTTGTTTTCTGATGAACATAGTTGTATATTTACTCTGTATTTTTAAAGTGACATTCATTTGATCAAATCTTCTTATCTAGAATAAACAGAAGTAGTCATTTCATAATGTTCAAAGTGTAGAACCACTTCTGACATAGAAACAATGTTCCTGCTAAGCCTTCCAGGACAATCCCATTCTATAAAGGGATGGGCCTGAGGTTGGACCCATAGTACAATGAATAAGACATTTATCTTGCACCAGGTCAACCCTGGTTTGAATCCTGGCATCCCATATGGTCCCTTTGAGCCCCCCAGAAGTAATTTCTGAATCAGGAGTAAGTCCTGAGCCAGGAGTGTCCCTTGAGCATTGCCAGGTGTGACCCAAAAACCAGAATCATAATTATCATTTGTCACTTGTCATTTGTCTTCCCGTTGTTCACCAATTTGCTCAAGTGGGCACCAGTAACATCTCCATTCATCCCTGTCACGCCTAATGTAGCCCTAGGGCATCTGCTTGCTCCAGGAACACGAAGAGCCTCAAACCATTCATTCAGGTCATGGGAATGAGGTCTATTATATTATAATAATAATGATTATAATTATAATCATTATAATAATAGTCATAATGATAATAAATTTTAAAAAATAAAGGGCACTCTAGTTTCCATCTTCACATTATCCTGGAAACAGAACCGTACAGGATACCACTATTAGATGATTAATGTTAGGCAAAACTTGAGCAGGAATAAATACATGCAAACAAATGGTCCCTGCTGACTACTCAACTACCAACTGTTCCATCCTCATGTTCCGTGACCCCTCAGGGCAAGGTGACAGGAGGAGCAGGGAGACATGCCTTCAGAGTGACCAGCACAAGGACTCAAGAAACATCTCACTTTTCCTACTTGGAATTTTTAGATTGGTAGCTTTCAGGCACCTCCAAATAACCATTTCATCAACATTGTGTCCTTGAAATTGAATAAGTAATGGATATTAATAAAAGAAATTAAAATATTAAACAAATATTAATATTTTAAAATTTAATATTTTAAAATTTAATATTTTAATATTAAACAAATCAACTGAATAAATTAAAAGTACATTAAAGGTATGTCCTTTGTCATCAACTGGGAAAGCATATGTATGGAACAAATTTAATGATCTTTTTTATGAGCTCAATTTATGAGATTTATGAGGCAAAGAAATGGAAGGAAAAGATCAGAAGTTTTGGTCATGGGCAGTTGGACTTAACCATAATTTACAAAGAGTTATGGAATAAGCTTTATTTGGTGTAAGAAATTTGTGATGATTTTATTAATTGTTTCTCATTCATATTTCTCCTTATGTTGATGAATCAGTTTCTTCTTGGAGAAGTTGCAATATTGAGCAACTCATAGCATAAAGGTGCTCAGGGCAGCAGGTGGAAACTGATGAGTGTGGAAACATTCTGTTGTATTATTTCGTTTAGCTTCTGCTTCTACTCTGTATCAAGTCCAGTTGATTTCAATATGTCATCTCTTTCAATTTGCTCCTTTCAACACACTGGCTCTGGTTTGAGTCACCAGTCACTGTCATCTGTTCCTTGGCTACTGCAATTGGCTCTCAAATGCCTCCCAGCTTCTCCTTCAAGTTTTTTTTTTTCACTACATCTACCATGATTAGGCTCAGAAATAAGAATGTGCTGTTCTCTTGGTTAAAAATCTTCAACATAATCTCAGGGCCTGGACGGTGAGATCATGCTACCCATTCAAATCCATGCTATGTGCTGTATATACTTGAATTTTTTGGAGCTTTAAACCTACCATATTTCTACCTGCCCTAGAATATTCATATATTCATGCACATGGTTTTATCTTTCTGGCAACTTTTATGACCTAAACAATGTTCTTCCAGGATTCAACTGAAATGTTATTTCTTCATAATTCAGACCTTCTCGTATACCTCAGACAAGTTAGGTTGCTCTTTATTGGCTCCTGTAGCACTTCCTCCATCCTATCCCAGAGAACTTTAAATCACTTCCACAATAAGGAAAGGTGGTTTGCTTCATATCTGTATGTACACCAAATAGATTCTAACATAATATCTATTTTCAGGATTAGAATAATGAATATTTGAGAGATGAGATTATTTTTCCATGATTTTTAGGAAGAAAAACTGGCATCTAATTTTTGTTTATTAAAATTTGATATTGGGGTAATTATTTTCTAATTTGTTTTTATTAAGACCCCACGATTTACAAAGTTATTCATAACAGAATTGTTTCAGGCACACAATGTCCCAACACCAATCCCATCAACAGTGTCTTTGATAGTTGTGCTATCTTATCTGATTCATGAATGAAAAAGTGAAATCATATAAAGTAAATATTGAATACCTACTGTGTCCTACAAGAGTTGTTTAATAATTACTGTTTAATAATATTTGTCTAATAATTAATAACAAACACTGCCCTATTTACTGTTCTGATTTGTGCTCTTTGATTAGATACTATCCCTTAAGTATATGGATTTTATTATTTTGCATTTTATAACATGGATTTTATTCTTTTGCATATTTATAGTATAGTGTTTGATTTTTTTTTTTGCTTTTTTGGGTCACACCCGGCAATGCTCAGGGGTTTCTCCTGGCTCTGCACTCAGGAATTATTCCCTGGCGGTGCTTGGAGGACCATATGGGATGCTGGGGATGGAACCCAGGGCCGGCAGAGGCTGGCCACATGCAAGGCAAATGCCCTACCCACTAGACTATCGCTCCGGCCCCTATAGTGCTTGATTTTAAACATGAAAGAATACTGAGCTTGATGACAATGAGCATAAGCTGACTGACAAGCAATGTGTTGGAAACCTACCATTTGGAAAATAGGGCTTGAGAGGAATTATAGAAGCGTTGTATTGGTCAGGATAAGTCCAGGTCTAAACACACACAGACGTGCTCTGTATTGAAAATGCCATAACAATAAATCGGATACTTAAAGAGAAAACCATAGAATAAAATATAGGCAAAAAAATCATTGACTAGAATGTTATCATAAATAACAAGAAGCAGTAAATGTTGGCCACAATTTAGAGAAATGAAAGCATTTGCACTCTCTTGGTGTGAATGCAATATTAAATTATACTATACAGAAACTATATGGAGAAATCTGCGGTTAGGAATATAAATACCTTATGACCTAACTTCTAGGTTCTTCCCAGAAGAGCATTAAGGCAACAATTTGAAAAGATATCTGCACTCCTGTGTTCTTTGAAACGTTACTCATGATAGCCACATCACAGAAACAGCATAAATGGCAGAGAATATTGTCCTAAAATATGTCATCACAACACATCAGTCATTGAAAACTGTAACTGATCTTTGACTCAATAATTATAACTTAATGAATTTATCACAAAAATGTTATGTAATATAGTACAAGGAAAGCTGTCCCAACATTACTTATTGTTGAGGCTTAGTGGGTTCTCCAACAGATACTGGGGTTCAATGGGGTCCCTGGCGATGTTCAGGGCCAGCAACTGTCCCCCTACCCCACTGATAGACAAAGGAACAAGACCACAAGATCTTAAAAGTCTGAAGCTCTTTCCTTTAATCTCTCCTCACGCACTCCACAAACCTCAAGTTACATTCTTTACAAAAGCTTGGGGGAAGGGAATTACAAGATGTAATGGACTTTAATTCTGAAACAATGAGGTGGAAAATAGCTCCTCCTTCCTGGGGAAAACTACGAGGGGACCTCCCCCAGAGGAGGGGGCTGACCTGGGGCTACAGGCCTGCCCAGGACAAAGGTGGAATCCCAGAGTTTTGCTTACACCTTTCCTGAGCTGGTAAACAATAATCTTAGTAATATTTCCAGTCATTTTGTATAAACACCGTAAGAGAAACAGACATTTATTAAGCTTACAAGATGGCTATAAGCTTAATATGATTGAGAGTACAGGATGATGTTCTTGTGGACATATCACTTTATATTCCAGACTACAGTCCTCTGGCCATGTTTTTTTTTTCCTATCCACAACTGGGTTTTAAGTTAGGAAATATGATGGATGCCCAGGAGTAACTATTTCAGAGTTAATTAACTCCTATATCACAAATGCATAGCCTTAACTATCTTCCTGTGCCTATACAAAAGGTCTTTGCTCTTGCATAAGAAATATGCAAAGGGCATACAGGAAAGAGGAAAACAAAATTTCATTTACAATTCAAAACCCAGGGCTGGCAAGTAGGAGGCAGAGGGATGTGAAGAAAGGGTGATCCAACAACTTTTAATATTAATGACTCTGGATATAGATTTCTAGATGTGGCTGTGTAAATTATTAGTCACTTATCTCTTGAAACATTTTGCAGGCAATAAAAATAACCATCCTGTAGACCAATACTTGACATAAATATTCCTAATATCTCGCTAAGTGCATAAACAGGCTATTTATTCTGCCTGGATAAATGTTACTATTATTTTGATGACAGTTACATGCCTTGGAAAAATACTGACAGGAATTACAATAAAAATTTTCTTTGATCATAATGGTGTGATTACAGGTATTTCTGGTTGATTTGTTAGTTTTGTGTGTGTGTGTGTGTTGTTGTGTGTGCTAAGTGAGAATGCAAAAATGTTGCCCCTGAGAACTGTCAGGTGGGCGCTGGACTGGCTGTAGGAGCCAGACCACAATGTACTCTTGAGGAACATAAACAATTTCACACCTCCATCTGTGGCTGTGATGAAGCAAGACAAACACATGACCGTTTCATAAACACGTCTGAGCACAGACACAAACAAAAACACTGCAAAGCACACCACCAAACAAGGGTGGCTGTAGCGTCTTTGCCAATTCCAGCATTAGCCCCCTCTGTTCTTTTACCTCCTGGATAAAAACTATTAAAATACACAAAGACCTTCTCTTCTTCCACTTCCAAACATTGTATACTCAGAGCAAAACCACATGTCCTTGAATGCTATCCCAAATCACTGAGCAGATACTTAATCCAATAACAAGCTCCTCCACACCCTCTTACTTCAACAGTTCCAGTGGCCTTCCTCCATGCAGTAAGATCAATAAGTAGTACATGTCTATTCCTGCAGACTTTGGCCCAAGATGGTCCTTGGTATAAGTTGTGTGCATGCAGAATGCTCATATGGATTGAAAGAAAATATATCTAAAAAAATAAATTTAAATGGTGTCATCTCTATATCAGTCACCTGACCCTGCACCTTGAGGTGTTGCAGGTGTGACTGTCATGCCTGGCTGCGTCAGCAGGTGGTAGACAGGAAACAGTCTTGTCTACACCCAGGGCTCTGCCCCATGGGTCCTGGATGGTTGATGGTCTGACATAGAAAAAGATTGAACCCCTGGGATGAACCCAGAGCCACGACAGAGCCTGGCAAGCTACCCATGGTGTATTCGATATGCCAAAAACAGTAACAATAATGGGCCTCATTCCCAACAAATGGAGACATTACTGGTGCCCGCTTGAGCAAATCGATGAACAACGGGAAGACAAGTGGCAAGTGACATCTATATATAGTGGGATCTAAAATGACCTTTGACCTCAGGGAAGAGGTAGATCCTCAGCCACCTCTTTTTTTTTTTTTACTTTTTCGCTCACACCCAGCATTGCTCAGGGGTTACTTCTGACTCTGGTTTTAGGAATTACTCCTGGCGATGCTCAGGGGACCATATAGGATGTGGGGATTGAACCCAAGTTGGCCAGGTACAAGGCAAACACCCCCACCTGCTGTGCTATCGCTCCAGCCCACTCAGCCACCTCTTAGTTCTTATATTTCCAACAAACCAGCCCTCCAGTTGGCCACAGGAGCCTCTCTCAGTCACTGCTCAGATTTTCTTCACGAGCCAATGAAGGTACCTCAGGCACAGGTAATTCTGTTTCTCTGAGTGGTATGCTTCAACATCTGAGCTGAAGAGGTTTAGGGCAATCAGGATTGTCCAGTGCATTTTAGCATATTTAGTGGCCTCCTGCCTCTACTACACAGACACAACAATGCCTGCTCTGTTAGGACAACACCAAAAATGTTTCCAGTGTCCTCTGGGCAATGCCAGTCTAGGCAACTGATGTGCGGGAAGAAAATGGCAAGGAAAGATCCCGATTGTTAGGAATCTGAAGCTGGTTCTCTGCCTCCAAAATCCACGTTTTCATCCTTTTTTTCTCTTTATTTTAGGGTCACATCCTAAAATCAGTTGATGCTCAAGGCTTACTCCTGACTCTGTGCTCAGAAATCACTCCTGGAACTGCTCAGGGGACCCTATGGGATGCCAGAGATGGAACCCAGGTTGGCCATGTGCACGGCAAGTGCCCTACCTGGTGTACAATCTCTCTGGACCCAATTTACTTACTCACTCTTGAGTCTTTAGAACGAATACTATGATATTTTGCCTCTCCACCTCAGGAGAATCATGTGAAGAAGTGAGAGAATAGAATCAGAGAGAAAGTACAGGAGATGCAATGCTTGCCCATCCCTCTAAAAAAATCCAGAAAGGAAGCGGGAAGGAAGATATATACAGACTTAAAAGTGGCAAAGAAAGACCTATTTAATAATGAAATTTGTCAAGTGCCATCTGAGTGCGGAGGCAGACAGGAAGATGGGGTGGGGGTGAAGGGGGATTCCTGGCAATTTGTTTAAACATTGTCTGAAACCTAAACCAGCTTGAAGGCAGAAGAGCCGGAAAACCATTGAGATGGAATTCCTGCAACAATCTATCCCCTGAGAGCAGAGGCAGCTGGACCCCCAGGGAGGACAGTCCAGCTGGAATAAAGGCCTGGCAAAGAATCACAAAGACCATCAACTGCTCCAAGCTCTCCCACTTGGAAACTACCCTAGCAAGGGATTGGGTTAAGGGCCATTTGGGGCAACTGTTTATAAACAACTTGGCTGAAGCTGAGGCCGCGCACACTCCTCCCGCCCTCCTCTACCCTGTTTCTCCTCTTGATATTCTTCTTTCATGCTTGACTGTCCACTTCACTTCCCTGCTCTGAGGAACTTGAGGTGAATACTGGCTCTCTCTGTTCTGGAGAAGCCCTTGTTCTCTCTTGAGCAGGTATCTAAATCTACCTCTTTACCTTGATCTTTCCCAGTAAACGTAATTTGGCTCCTCCTGCAAGTCTTTTTCAAAAGGAAAGGAGACAGAACTGAAAAATCAGGGTAAGATTTGAAACAAGTTTTTCTGTCCTGTGAAGAGCAGTTCCTCACTCCAGCCTGAGTTCAACGCTCCCTGAGAAATCATGTCCCACACCTGGCAGAACGGGTTATATATATACAAGTGTGTGTGCGTGGGGTGTGCGTGTGTGTGGGGGGGGGAGGGGGGTTGACCTAGTACTCTCAAATAGTTCCAACTTAAAAGGAATTGAACCCTAAGTCTGACAGTATGAACCAAAGAAATGGCAAAATGGCAATAATAAAATCCACTTAAACTAATGCAACATGCTTGTAATGATAATGATTTCCTGGGGTAAATAGAGTATATTGATTTGAATTAGTCTAATGTAGCTTAGTAAGGAAAACTGATTTGTATCCAGGAAATAAATATTCAAAGTTGTTGGCCTAAAAGCAACTATTCATGGAGTTATCTATGTGTTGGCATTGAGTTTGAGGATCAACTGCAAATTCTTGTGAATGACTGAGTTCACTCTGTCTGGTTTATTAAATAAATAAACGGGAGAAAGTAGGCAAAGAGGAACTTAAAGTATTATTATAAACTTATATGCTGGGAAAATCAATTCTGGAGCTTCTGAGTGAATAGGGTTATGTTCAAAAATAAAGAAAATTGGAAGTCATAAGATAATAATTAGATCAACTTTTAAAGAAGAGGATAGGACCAAAAATCATTGATGTAAGAATGACTGTTAATGCAAGTGACTTAGCTTATTTACTGTGTGAGCTCTTTAAAACATTTTTAAAGTTATTTTAAATAATGAGATTAGACTTGGAGTTTTAATAAAATTGAATTTCTCATAATGCTTTCTTTCCAAACATGGTGGTTCTTTTCTGTTTTGTGAGAAGTTGAAATCAGCTGTTTCCATTTATAAATATTTTATTGAAAATAAAGTTAGTTCTTAAAGAACCCAGTGGAATTTTTGCCCTTCTTTGTAAAAAAGATCAGATGTTCTTATCTCACTTTTTAAAATGTAAAACGGAACTGGTCTGAGGTTGTAAATAAGATTTTTGCAGAACTGAGATGCCAAGATTAAAATGTTTCTCCTACATGGTTATTTAGTGCAGTAATTACTAAAGGGGAAGAGGGGAGTTCCACTATGAATTTAAAGGATTGAAAATTTAAAGACAGTGCATTTGTCTGTTGTGAGACACTCATCTGAGCAGGTGACTGAGACTCCAGAGCACTTATTTACATTGTAGTTATTTAGGAAACAAGTTTTAGTGAGCAGATAGACCACCCTATAGGTACAGCTCACAAAGCTAAGGACCACAGTCTTTAACGCACACACACACACACACACACACACACACACAGAGCTTCATCTCTCCCCATCACCAATGCAGAACATTGATCAATCTTTCCTTCCTTTTTCACTCTTCAGAAGTTTCCCCATAGAGGTATGTGGTAAATAATGCTTAATAACAAAATTAAGGGGCCGGAGCAATAGTCCAGCGGGTAGGGTGTTTGCCTTGCACACAGCCAGCCCATGCCGGCTCCAGTTCGATCCCCAGCATCCCATATGGTCCCCGAGCACCGCCAGGAGTGATTCCTAAGTGCAGAGCCAGGAAAACCCACTTAGCATTGTTGGGTGTGACCCAAAAAAGCAATAATAATAATAATAATAATAATAATAATAATAATAACAACAACAACAAAATTAAGACAGCAGTAGTTATGCTAGTTTGATGTAAAAGAATGGTTTGTAAAGGAAAAAAAATATCTCATTTGCTGCTTGGATTTAAACAGAAAAAATTTACACAATAATGTGATCTAGATTTACTTCCCCACTAGATTCTCAGGAATCATGCACATTTCTACTGAGCAGGAAGGATTTAGAAAAACAGAAAAACTAAATTTCTCTCAGTGAAAATGATGAAGTAACGATGAGAAGGCGATGTGATCTGCTCTAGAAGTTGACAAACATAAGAGAGATCCTTACCTCCCCAGAAAGGCTGCCTGGGAAGCCCCTTCTCACCCTAGCAAGACCCAAGCAGATATTTTAGATATTTGATATTTGAGAGGAAGATGAGTGTGACTTTTTAGCAGCCTGTTACTTTCATTGCTCACAGTATATGGACTTTGCGACACTTGATTATGAAGTACCAATACTTCAAGTTACCCTGGAGAGCTTTTCAAAATGTCTGTGTCTCAAAAATTCTGATTTAATTAGTCTGGAATGAGCCTATCACATCTATATTTCAGGAGCTTCCCATGTGATTTTCTTTTTCCTGCACTGAGAGCCACTGGATTGAACTTGGGAGTCCAGCTCTGATCTATGCACAGTATTAGAAGTTCTTGAGAGCACTCTCTGGCACTTGTGTAAGCCAAGCACTCCAAGAAATTTTATGTCAGCAAAGAATTTGCTGATTTTACATTCATTTGACTCTATAACCCTCCTTCCTGGAAACGGGCCATGACAATGTTTTCTCTCTTATACAGATGATGAATATATGACTCCGGGTGGTAAAATGATTTACCCAATTTCAGCAGGCTAGAAATGGCAACTTGAAACAAGATATCTGCGTCAGAAGCTCATACACCACTGCTGCTGAATGCACACAATGCCAGGAGCATAGAAGGTTTTTTTATTTAGTCACACTCAGCAATACTCAGTGGTTTCTCTTGACTTTTGCACTCACTAATTATTCTTGGCAGTGCTCAGGGGACCATATAGAATGCTAAAGGGATTGAGTCCAGGTTGGCCAAATGCAAGGGGCAAATGCCCTATGCGCTGTGCTATCATCCAGCCCAGAAGGTCTTCTTATAGACTAGGTTCTTGCTAAGTACTTGACTCTTCCAATATAATTCAAAGAACTCTGATTGATGGGTAATAAAGATTTTCCTTAGTCTAATTAATAGCATTTCTAAAGTTTTAAACCCCTATAGTGTTCTCTTAGTTCAGATAGCCTCTTCTAAATCTAATTTTTGTCCTTTGTACAATCTAACATTATGTATTTTACCATTATTGCTTTGGCTCCTGTGAATGTCCCTCCTACCATGCAACCCTGGGGAGTAGCTTAGGACTCCGTAAGACAAAGAGCCTAGAATCTATACTAGGAACAATCCACTCAGGGCTGCCCTCCTTAGGAACCCTTCGAGTCAATGAATTGCCCTGAACAGCAGTCAGGAGACCTCTAACTTCTTTTCCTACATTCACACTTGCAAAATATTATGAGACATAGTATTTTGCAAGACAAAGGAGTCTTTTATTTTTTTTTTTTGCAAGACAAAGACAAAGGAGTCCCTATCTTATTTACTTTCTTGCTTATGGTCTTTCTTCAGAACCAGGAAGAAGTACTAGTCCCAGCATTTGGAAGAGGTCCTCTGGAAATGGTTTTTGAATGAATAAGTGGTTGAAACGGGGGATGCTTCTTCCCCTTGAGATGGAGACCATATCTTGTTTTCATTCATGTGCCAGTTGCATGATATTTTCTAAATCACCCACTAGCCAATCTGGCCTGGTTTCTAGTCATTTTGACTTTATTATGGGTTTCAAAACATATTTTTCTTCTGCTGTTGAGTAAGTTCTTCAATTTTATGATTAGGAGAGGAACAACATCCAACTGTCTTTTCTTATTTGCTTCAGTGAAAGAGCACCAACAGGGCGACAACAAAGGGAGAAATTGTAAAAAATTTTTTAAATGTAAGACTTTTCTCAATATTTGTTTATACTTATACCATGTTCCATTCTTTTCTATCATTTATTGGGCTTTGGAGACCATCTTCTTTGAAGGAAGCAAAGAACAAGATGTGAACTTCTTGTCTCATAGCTTTGAAACAGCACGAGAATAAATGTGCCTTTGGCTAATAGAGATGGAGCATTCCAAGTGTGTGGTTTCATTTTTATGAAGAGCCAGAATTGATATCTTTAGGAATGGGGGGTTGTTTTCTCTAGAGGGTATATTAAAATGTTTTCTGGCATTTAATTTAGTGCTAATGAAAATGGCAAAAAATAAATGTGCATTAGACTATTTTATTTGAGACAGGATCAAAGATTCCTCAGACATGCTGAACTCACCAGGGGTTTTACCAGCAGAAACAGTGACTGATAAATACGAATCTGATATAAATAATCGGTATATATGATCTGAGTTCCAAGAAGAGAAATTCCAATTCCTTTAATTCTACTGTGCACCATATTTTATGGAACTTGCCAGACTAAGAAAAAACAAAATTAAAAAAAATTGATGGAGAACATACTCATTCACAATAGTATTTATTCCATCAGCAATAAGGCATCCTCAAGGGACCCAGAAACCCAGGTTCCTAAGGAGAGTGCTTGACATTGATTGATTGACTGCATCCTAATATGTTTTCCAAGGCAACTGATTGAATGTTTTCACCATAAATTTAGACTAAAATCTCACCAGTCTATCTGAGCCCATTGTTGATGGCTAGTCCCTGATACATCCTACACTTTGGTTGATAGGATTTTCTAAATCAGTCTTTAGAGAATGATGTGCTTCTCTCTGTAAAAGCTCCTTCTTCCTGTTCCCTGGCGAGTGCTGTCAAGAGAGTGCCACTACAACTTTTGAGGGTTAAAAACAAATATCTGTTTATTTCTACCTTTTCATTTTGTAATATTCTACATTTAGTAGGAACACAATGACTGCCATTAGGCTGCCAGTAGCTGCAGTCCCATAGTGGCCACGATATCTAGGATTGGTGTGGAGTGGAGCAGAGGTGAACTTCCGGGAACTCCCAAGATCTCGTAAAAAATAAAAAGGCCAGTGCCTTCTCCTCCTCCTGGCTATGTTGTATGATAGCCACAGACAGCAGCACCATTGGGGGTGAGGAATGAGAATTAGAACGCTTTGTAGTCCAGGATCTAACAAGATTGCAGTTGGAGCCTGCCCTTTCTGATTGTTTTTGCTTTTTACTTGACAGCCTGATTCCAAAAGATATGAGTTGGGCATCAGTTCCTTTTCATCATCGTTCTCCTTTTATACTGTATGCTTTTCCTTTCTTTTTTCTCCTTTCATGCTTCCACAATCCACTTTTATCCTTTATCCTTTCCTGCCTTTGCCACTCATGGAAAATTTTCTACAAGTCTTTGCCATTAGTGCAGATTCAAGAAGGAGAACGACTAGATTCCTTCTCTCTTAAAATCTCAAATTCCCAAACTCAAACTTTCCTTGGGGAGATAAGATCTGAACACAGGCAGGAATTAGATGAAGTTTGGGCACTGGAGAGTAAAACAAAGGAAACTTCACCAAAATATGAATCATGTTAGGGGGAACCATAGCAAATAGTGAAGCACCCAGACATCAGTGAAAGAGAAGCTGTTTTCCCATCATTAAGACCAAAGCTACAGCAGGAAGGTCTTGAACCCAGCAGAATCTATGACCAGAGCAGCGACAGCTGTGTCCTCAGACTGCCACATGGATATTTTCTTGCTTCTTTCTTCACTCTGTCTCATCAGTTGTTCACAACCATCCTCTTCCTCTCCCTAATTCCCTAAATCAAGTCATAATTCTCTAGGGTCTTTATACGTCCCTAGGCTTCATCCCCTAGGCTGACAAAGCAGATGGAAGTCCAAGTTGTTCCCTGTTTCTTGCATTCCCAGCAACTCCAACATTTGTCAAGTGATGATGGAGAAGTATTTTATTGAAAAGCTTTCCCAATTGAGGGGTCGAGAGTGATCCTTAAATCACAATGGGGAAGGGACATGAAACCGACATTTCAACTGTCTCACCTATAGTAAGATCTGCTTCATTTTCTCAACCTCTCCACAGTGGATTGTAACTTTAATGCCAAGTAAACCTGTTAAAGATAAAGAATATACCTGCTATTGTATGCCTTGGGAACAAATAATCTTAAAATTTTGTTCTTTATGATTCTGGATAGATTTCAAACCATCATATTCACTGAGAACAGGCCTAACTTTGCATATGGGATATATTACCAGATTACTAATTTCTGATACCAAACCTCTCCTCTGTTAACTGTAGTAAAGTTATGTGGGAGGAACGAGTCTTGTCAATTTTTCACAAACAGAAAGATGAAGGAGACAGACATAAACAGAAGGGAAATAAAAGTATTTTTTGAAGAAAAACTTGTGACATCTAGTGGAGTCTTCACAAATTATTTTGTGTCTGTGATCTTCGAATAAATATTTAATGAGTCTCCCCAGTCTCACTCCCCCACTCTGGTTCCTGTTAGAAGTCCTAAGCTCAGAATGTGACCTTATTTGGACAGAGTTTTGGCTGATGTCATTAGTTAAGATGAGGTTATTGTGGTGTTGGGTGGGGTGAGCCCCTAGTCTAACTAACTGGTTTCCTTATAGAATAAATAAATTTAGTTATAGACACATACAAGAAGATGAAAAGAAGTAAAGACAGATGAGTCTGATGCATCTTTGGGTCAAGTAATATCAAAGAGCACAAATAAAACTCAGAAGCTAACAAGAGACCTAGAATAGATTCTTCTTTGCAAACATAGAGACAAGCCCTCTCACCATCTTAGTCTTGGACTTCAGCCCTCACTCTGAGAGGAAATACATCTCTGTTGTTTCATCCACCGATTTGTAGAACTTTACCATGGCAGCCGTGGTAAACTAATAGAATTGAAACCCAATATTTTAAAATATAATTAGAGAGTATCTGGGCCACAGAGCAGAGACTGAGTCTCATACAGGGAAGTGAGAATCCCCTATGGGCAAGTTTCAAGTTCACCGACTTTCAGCCATGGCTGATTTCCCAGAAAGCTGCATAGGGAAGAAAGTTCCAGACTTGAGCAACCCCTTTGTGGAAATGCCAGGGTCTGGAATGTTTAATCCTGCTTGGATTTGCCCCAATGGTGATTGCTACCAGGACTCCATTATAAACCCCATTGCCACTTATGAATGTCCCAGAAATATTCAAAATAGGGACTATAAAATACCTACTTTCTCACTATCAGTGCCCAAAAGAGGTGTCTTTATTAAGACTAATGACTGCATGGGAATTCTTAGAAATAAAATTCGGAAAACAGAGATAGTTTTAATTCTGTCATATCATTTAGAATCAACCCACAACTGTTAATTTATTGAAATTTGACTGAAAATCATTTCTACAAGTCAGACTATAATGAAATTCCTGGCACCTTAAATGATTGATATTTTCTGGTGCTATAAATAACAAGGAGAAAATGATAAAGTTCCCTATACTATTTATTCTGTCTTCTTTTTGCCTGGTATCTTCATTTTAGTTTCATTGTCCTGGACTTCCAGATTAATCAGCTCTAATTCTAGCCACCTTCAAATAATGCTCACAAAATTATAGCTTTTAAAAATGATCATACAAACACATTTTAAAACAAAACTTTTAAAAAAGCAATTAAGCATTTGTTTTACTGTACAAGTGAAGGGAGAGGCATAAGAAGGTATATATCATGGGCCAGAGCGATAATACAGCAGGAAGAGCATTTGCCTGTATGCAGCCTACCGGGGTTTAATCCCCATCATTCCCTATGGTCCCCGAGCACCTCCAGGGGTAATTCCTGAATGCAGAGCCAGGAGTAACTCCTGAGCATTGCTGGGTGTGACCCAAAAAAAGTGAGAAAAAAAAAAAAAAAAAACGAAGGTAGATATCATGATACATAGAACTGAAGCAACAGACAGAAACTAGAGAGCAGAAAGCAATCCAAAGAACAAAAGAAACCCAGGGTTAAAACTAACTTTAACTGAAAAAACAAAAGACCGACTTAGAGCAGCAATTGTAAGGGCAAGACAAGAGTTCCCATCTGAACACTTCCTACATTGGCATCAAACAATACATCTGTCTCCCAAGGAACCCATCTACGAAATGGATCAAGTGAACCACAGTTGGTATCACTCACTAGGCAACAACAAAACACACACACATTGAAGTTATCCTAATTCCTAAACATAATGTAAATTTCACATTTAATCATTGTGCTTTGACACATGCAGAGTATCATTGAAATGTCTTTGTGCAATTTCATGAGAACTAAATTGAACACAAACCCAACTTGATTGATTTGGAAAAAACAGTTCTCTGGGTCTGTTTGCTGAGCTCCTCACTGATGCCCTGAAAACAGTGTGGGGAGAGATGAAAGAGGTGAAGAACTTGGCAAGTAATCAGCCAGACTTGAACAAAATATTACAAATTACTGCTATAAACAAATGTGTAAGCTTCTGCAGTTTTGACTTTAATAAATTTTAATATTTTAAGCAAGTTTAAATATTTTAAATAAGTTTAAAGTTTACTTTTAATTTTTACACTGCTTTTAATTTTTTACACAGAGATTCAAAGTAGATCCAAGTTTCTAGGGTTGGGTTTTTTGGTATTTTGGTTATTTCTTATCCTGCTAATGCAAAGAAACTACATTTCTAGTTTTCAGTTCTGACATTACCACTGAACACAGAACATTCATGGGTCCTGCCTATAATGACCCAGAGGGTTGTCTGGTTAGAGTCCCTCATAGCTCTAATTTCAATGCCATCCCAAGAACCAAATCCCTACTTCTTTAAGGCTGGAAATCATAAAGGAAGTAGTTGAAGGCCTCACAACCTCTCTAGAATTCAAATTCAAAATTATTTTCTAATAACTATCAGTGAGGACCTTTGCAATACACCAATAATTAAACATGCACTTATAATATTGCATTGGTGCCTATTGGGAAGAGAGAACACATTCAAATGCCTCTTTCAATGACCTATCTTCAGGAATAGGTAGAAATGAGGGAATGTGGCCCCTAAGCGTTGCCTCTTTGCTGTTGATTAGAGACATTCTAACTGCAAGTCAGCTTAACTACTGCATCACAACAGATTTAGTCTGTTTCAGTTTAGATTTCATGAGAGCAGGACTGGCTTAAATTTGGAATTTCAAGACTAAAGGATTTTATAGATTTTGAGGTGTTTTTGTTTCTGTTTTTGTTTTTGCTTCTGATATCACAGAGCACAGATTTAACACTCCAGTATTTCCAATGCATGGATCCGTCCCTGCAGCTTAAGTTTACTGGGGAAGGAGAGAAGAGGAAAACGGTGGGCTGCGGGAAAGAGGCAATGTACAGTCTCATGGAGTAAGGACATAGAGCCCAGTGAAGCCCCACCCAGTCACCTGTGCACTAAGGTTTAATACCCAGAGGTGCCACAGTGCCCATAAGCACCCACAGAATCCAACATTTTTCATAAAAGGAACAGTTTAGGAGGGGCTGTTTCTGGAAACAATATTCCTGCCAAAAACTTAGTATCATCTCATCTTTAATTTGCAAAGGGATACAAAAAGCCATGTTCCTGAAGCCCTCCTCCTTTTCCTAACACACATTTCTCTTTTTCTCCCTCTCGCCTATGCCTTTATCTCTCAATCCATAGCTCCACCTTTGACACTGTCTTGAACTGCACAGCTAAATTTTCAGATAAATGATGAATATCTTGCTAAGCCATCCTACAGGAATGTTATACTCAGCATGTCAAAAATATCACCATTGCCCCAAGGTACCTTTTCCTGTGCATTGGAACTTTCCTATTTAATGATATCATTTCTCATTCAATTGTTCCCACTGGTTCTCAGAATTATCCCAGGGATCTCTTTAAATTAGAGTCACATCAAACTTTCCCCATGGTCTCAGCCTTCTAAGTGTATTTTCATCCGTTTCTTCCCCATTTGCTTGCTCTTTCCTTAGTTTAGCTTTATGTCGTCTCTTTGCCAGCAAATGTGCAACAACTGTATAACCAATAAAATCTAGCATTGGCTCACCAAAGTTTGGGTCAGTTATTCTTCAATTGTTTTGTTTTATAAAAAAATGTCCCCCAGTGACCAACTCAGCAAATGAAACTTTGGTGGAATTCAATTCTCTGGAGGAGTCTTGCATCAACACGTCGTTGGCATCTTGGAGAAATTTTAAGATTTGAAAATCATCTTTTCTTTTTTCAATACTTTCTCCCCAAGTATTGAAAAGTTGGGGAGAGAGTTTTGCCATCACAATAAAAGTATGTAAACTGATGAGACACATATTTATGACTCTACCCTACTCTTCTTCTGTGAGTTCTACATTCTATATCCTAGAATTCTATTACGTCTGATTTTGGCTGTCACTTACTGAATGTCCTGAGTGTGCCTTGAACCTAATAGATTAAAATATGAACTAGACCCCTCTACCTACCACTCTCAAAGTTCTGTCTTCTCATGTTTCCCCCTTCTCATGTTTTACTTTGTTTTACTATGTATTTAAACTCCCACTAGAATGTCCATAAAAGAATTAGAAATATCTTATATCTATAACACCAAAATCATTCCTGTGCCCATAGACTGCCAATCAGTCATAGGATACTATTGACTTCTCTCTCAAGACTCAAAGAAGAAGCTAGGGGTTGGAGTGATAGTGCGGCAAGTAGGGCATGTGACTTGCAAGTGGCCACCGGGTTGAATACCCAGCATCCAAATTATCCCCCAAGTACTCCAGGAATACTTCCTGAGTGCAGAGCCAGGAGTAACCCCTGAGCATCTCTGTGTGCGACCCCCAAAAAAAAGTAAAAAAAGAAATTACTCGATGCTATTTCTTGGGCCACTTTCATAAGCATGGAAGAGAGAGAACATTATTATATTTATACCCTCAGCTAATCTTTCCAAGTTTAGCTCTAATTTTACCTCTGTTGAAGCCTTATTAAATCCTTACTGTAGTCTATTAAATATTTTTATAAGTCTGTCTCCCCCACCACCAGATGGTAAGAATTCTTATCAAGTCAAATTTATCCATAAATTCTGACAATTTATACAGGTTTATACACCAGTAAATGTTGAGATCCAATGCATTCAACTAACTCAGAATACTGACTTGAATACACACAGGTCTTAATTAGCAAAGAAGCTGGGTTCTTTTCTGTACAGAAAAGGTATGACTAAGAGGAATCATTTTATTCATACTCTGTGCATTGTCAAGAGAGACTGACTTCAGGAAGCGCCCACCGCCAATTCCTAGATCATCTCTGAGACATTGGAATGTTCTCTATAGGGAGAATTCTTTTTATACCCTGGTTATGTGAGATATATGACCCATGGTAAATATTTTGTTTGTTTGTTTAGGCGACTTCCAACAGTGCTCAGGGGCTACTCCTGGCTAGTGGGTCGTGAAGTTGTGGTAAATATACAAAAAATGGAACAATGTGCAACTGTAAGAAATAATGAAAGCATGCAATTCACTGCAACATACCTGGAACTGGAAGGTATTAGGTTAAATGAACTAAGCCAGAAAAAAGTCAGACACAGGATGATCCCCCTTATATGCAGCATAAAAAATAACTGGATGAGGGAATGCAACGTTTTAAAGGAAGAAGTCAGACCCTTTGCCTCAACTATATGGAAAAGAAATACAGAGAAGAAAAGGAATCACTGGGAGGAAAAGAAATAGATAGGAAGCAGTGATCAAGGGGAGGTCAAGAAGTAGCTAAATACACAAACAACTCTGAAAAAAGAAAGATCCCAACTTCAACAACCAAACTTAAAAATGTAATTGTCAAGGGAACAGGCTGTGGGAGTGGGCTGGCGGGAGGGGGCGGTATGGGAGGGGAGTTGGTGGGACAAAACCTGGGAGCCTTGTAGTGGGACTGATTCTGGAACATAGTATGCCTAAAATTCAGCTACGAATAACTTTGTAAATCATGGTGCTTTAGTTTTTTTTAAAAGAAAGTCTTGCTCCAGAATTCCCCAAACGATGGTAAATGTAGTGAAATTGGGCAAAAAGTGAATCAGATTTCACAAATTTAGGAATGTTTATTTAAAGCTTTAAAACATATGTTGCCACAGCTGTGTTTAGAATAAAGCTATGATGAAAATAATCCTAATGCAAATGACGGCATATTTATATCACGCCTTCCATCCAACAAACACCGAGCCGCTACACAACTGATCTCATTAGTCCTGACTCAATTCCGAGCTACGTCAATACTAGCTCCAATTTTCAGTTGAAGAAATTGGGACATGACCAAGATTATTTACAACTATGTAGATTAAGTTCTAACAGGACTGACTCTCCCGTCTGTTAAATTTCATCAGAAGCTCTGAAAAGGGGCTGAGGGCAAGAGCATCCTTTCTGCCACAGTTCCTATTGTGAGTTGCCTTTCCCTAATATGGAAAAGGACAGAATGGAGGAAGAGCAGAAGAATTGAATACTAGAAGTTTGTATTCAGTACTCTTTCTAGGAATTTGCAGTGTGGCATTATGGCAGATAGCATCTCCTCATAGCATGCCAGTGTGGGTGAAAGTTGAGAAGGTAGCAGAAGACGGACATGTCTGTTTTTACTGATGAGAAACATAAGACATAGGAAAGAAGAAGCTAGTTGAGGACCTCATAAACAAGCCCAAGTGTCATCTCAGGATCTGCCCTGTTCTTCCTCCCATCACTATTTAACTACTTTCTGTGCTTTGGCAACGTTGGGAAATGAGATGGCCTTTATACAAAAGCCCATTATAGACTATATCTTGGCCTGTGGCCTGTGAACTGTTGTCTTCCCTAAATCTAGATTTTTTTAAGTGGTAGTGGTAACCCAAGCATTCATGCATATTGCAGTTTTAGTCTTTAAAACGTCCCCATGGATCTCAGCCAACCAATAGCTGCTCCCTGCTACTCTCTTCATCTTTCTGGAAGACAGCTGCCAGATCATTACTTTATAATATTTGATTCAAGTAGCTAACTTAGAACCTGAAGAGCACTTAAGCCTCAGACACAAAATTAGAGTGTTCAATTTGACCCGCACACTCATAAACACATTTTAAATGATAGTTTTAAAGTCATCTAGAAAACCTTGATTAATCTCTGCCAATCAGCATTGATGTAGCACGGGTGTTTCAATTCAATTTAAAAATAAAATTGCTTGCTTTTTGTTCAGAAAATAATTCCATGCAGCCACTTTTTTGCTGAAATGCAAATTTAAAGCTTTTCAAGAAAAGATATTCTGTAGAAACAAAGGAGAGAAACAAATCTTTAGAATGTCATATAAACCTCATTTCAATTTAAATTCTCACAATATATTTAACTTCTCAAATGTGCATTCCCTCATACATGGAATGAAGTTTTAATTTCTATATTCTTTTCTGCAAGGAGAGGAATAGCAGTGGTATGGTGATTGGAGAAATTAAGGACCAGGACTGCCTGTTCATTGGCTCACTAGTTGACCTAGAAAAAAGTCACTCATTCTTCCTGAAGCTCAACTTCTTTATTTGTAGAGAGATAACAATGTTGTAACAACCAAATTTGGACACAGAACTTTCCAAAAGTAGGCACAGAATGAATGTAGTGCACTACCAACTTACTATATTTAATGGCAAAATCAACATATTTAAATCATATGTGAAGGAAAAATGAGACCTTGAAAGTAAATAGGCACTGGTGGAGGGATGGGTGCTAGAACATTGTAGAATGACTGGAACTCAAACATGAACATCTTTGTAATTGTATATCTCACAGTGGTATAATAAAAAAAATTAATAAATAAATAAAATGTTACTAACTTAAGTGTAATAAATAAACAAACAGATAAATAAATAGATAAATAAATAAGTAAGTCAGTAAATAAATAAATAAATAATAGATAAATAGATGTGTCACTTGTCTTCCCATTGTTCATCGATTTGCTCGAATAGGTGCCAGTAACATCTCTATTTGTTGGGAATGAGGTTCACTGTTGTTACTGTTTTTGGCATATCGAATACACCATGGGTAGCTTGCCAGGCTCTGCCATGGCACTGGGTTCATCCCAGGGGGCCCAGTCTTTGTCTATGTCAGACCATCAATCATCCAGGGCCCACTGGGCAGAATCCTGGGGGTGTAGACAAGCCCGTTTTCTGTCTGCCACCTGCTGACACAGCTGGGCACTGCAGCCACACCTGCAACACTTCGAGGGGCAGGAAATAAATAAATAAAAATAAATTTAAGAAAGACATTCGCTGCTTAAAAAAGAAAGTAAAGAAAGACAATGTTATACAGACTCCAAATTCAACTGAAACAAGAACCTGCTTCCTAATGTGCCTGAACAACCCAGACCTATCCGGCCCAGGAGATGAATGTGGCAGTAGGCACCAGGTATAGGGCAAAAAAGCTTGGCATCAATCTCTAGAGTTAGGGAAGGGTTAGATACTCAGTTTACTTGGCAATATCTAATGAGTTAATGAATTGTGCCTGTGCAATTAAAACGTAACACAAACTCTTAAGTTTGGGGAATCTAGGATTTCCGAACATACAAAAGTGCTGGAATACCTAAAAAAGCATGGAGGCTCAGCATACTCTGCCTTACCCCGTCCTATTTATCTCTTCCATTTGATTGTTGTATCTTTTAAAATAAACCAGCAAGGGCCAGAGTGAGAGCACAGCGAGTAGGGTGTTTGACTTGCAAGTGACCGACCCAGGTTTGATCCTCGGCATCCCATATGGGAAGGCATGGAATGCCTTCAAAGGCATCGAAGAAATAGCTAAAAGGACAAAGAACCTCCGGCTCCGGGCACATCTCTTTGACTCCACCGTTCTCCCTGCATTAACATACGCCTCAGAGACCTGAGCCCTATGAAAGCAGGATGAGAATGCTATTTGGGTCTCCCAGAGAGAAATCAAAAGAGCTATGCTTGGAATATCACGCCTCACTCAAGTAAGAGAAGGAATCCAGAGTTCCAACCTCTGTCGCTATTCCAGAATCAGGGACGCTGTCTTGTTTGCCAAGGCATCGAAAATCAGATGGGCTGGACATGTAATGCGATTTGGAGATGACCCTGGACTAGAGCCGTACCGACTGGATCCCACGGGATGTCAAAAGATCACGTGGCCGCCCACCTATAAGATGGTCAGACTTCCTTGTCAAGACCCTGAAGGAATGGTTGGAGGCTCTTCATATTCCTGAATCAGCAGATGCCATTGGACTACATTGGCATGTGATAGGGTCCAATGGAAACGTTACTGGTGCCCGCTCGAGTAAATCTATGAATAATGGGATTCAAGTGATCAAGTGATCCCATATGGTCCCCCACGCACCACCAGGAGTAATTCCTGAGTGAAGAGCCAGGAGTAACACTGAGCACTGCTGGGTATGACCCAAAAAAGCAAAATAATAATAATAATAATAATAATAATAATAATAATCACTGTCTTCTTGTTTATCATCAATTTGCTCGAGCAGGCACCAGTAACATGTCCATATGACCTGTCTCATGCAAGTAGAGCCAAAGGGCACCTGCTTGCTCCAGGAATGGAAAGAGCCTCAAACAATTCCATCAGGTCATGGGAATGAGGTCTATAATTGTTACTGATATTTGGCATATCAAATATGACACGGGTAGCTTGCCAGGCTCTGCCGTGAGGGTAGCATACTCTTGTAGTCATCTCAAAATCCAGCATTTATTGATGAACTGCACGGCCGTGATAAGCTGTTCTGCTGGGTGGAGTTCTGACGAGGAGGAAGTCTGGATGTGGAAAATGGAGGCCCCCATGGAGTGGGGTCATCTGACTTGTTGTGAGGCTCTGCTGGGGTGGTGGGCCAGGGCTAGAACCTGCCATCCCTCCCTGCACCTCATGAGCGGTTGGGCACAGGGGAAAGCCAGTAGCAGCTCTGCCCCATGTCTGCTAGAACCTCCAAATAATAATAATAATAATAACAATAATAATAATAATAATAATAATAATAATAATAAAGCCAGCAGCCTAACGTTAAGTGCTCTTCTGCCTTCTGTGAATATTGAGAACATTTTTAGACCTGAGTAGAGACTTTTGAGAATACTTCAGTTGTGTGAGTAGCCAGCAGGTAAAGAATGGATAACCACAGAGAATAGATTTGAGGGATAGAATTCTTGATGTGTGGCATTGATTTTTTTAGGAATTGGTGTCAGGACTAAGGGATACCCAATTGATCTTGGAAAACTGATAAGGAAAAAATGAAAAGCACCTGGAGTCAGCGGGAAAAAAACACATATTTAGTATTGAAAGTTTTTTTTTTAAAAATCAACAAATAATATAAAACTAGGATCCCAGCACTACTGGACCAAAATATTTGTTTCGGTACCTTATTAATTAAAAACATTAAATTTTTGCTAATCACGGGTGATTGGCATTCATTTCCATTTGTTAAAATAAAATAGTGTTTGGGCTTGAAAGATAGTACAGTAGTGTGCATGCCACGGGGTTTGACCCTGGTATCTCTTATAGTCCCCAGAGCCTCACCTAGAATGACCCCTGAGCTTGAACCAGGAGTAAACACTACCCCCAAAATGAAAACCCACAAAATAGTGTGTTAAAATGCTTATTCTGTATACTTAGTTTCTCATGATAATTAAATGAATAAGAATAAAATCAATTCATAGTTGAAATGCAATTGTAGTAAATGTTGGAACTCTGAATTTCTTATCTGAGGAAGAATTATGGAGAATGAAATGCTCCATAATTAAGCAAATTCCCTGTTTCAAAGCTCCAGAACAATGGGGCCTTTTCTCATTTGTAAACTTCCATATCTTCTCAAAATCCAGAACCAAAAAATATAACACTCCAACAATCGCACTCTAAAATGTAAAGGACTGGAGTCCAATAAGAGTTTCGCCAGATAATCGTGAAGTCTACTGGCCAGGACATGGAGTTGAGTGTTTGGGGGGATCCTGGTTCTTCCACAAGAGTGACCGCTTGGGAACAGCATGACCAGAAATGGAGTCAGGAATAGAACCAAGAAAATGAACCAAGAATCTGTGTCCTGCCACAGAGGAAGACATTAACCTCTGTTGATTCAGGTAATTTTCATTAGAGGGTTAAAAGAATTTCTTAGGAAGAGAAATTCAAATCCCATGAGACACAATTCTTTTCATCCATCTTTGGAAAAAAGAAAAGAAGACTAAAAAGGTATATTTTTCATCATGCTTATGCAAACCCACACTGCTTTGGATTTCTGGAATGTTTACAAGAACGTTTAAATCTCTTGGCTGCAACAGTGGAACATCACAGCTTTTGCTGACACCCAGAGCACCAGGCTTCAATGTCCTACAAGTTCCAGCTTTGCTGTGTGAAACCACTGTCTCCAGGCAATTCGGAGCAATGATGGACAGGACTAACAGCCATGTAATCCTAGAAACCAACAGCCGAAGCTCTACAAAGAGGATCCCATTTTCTACCCAAGCCCAATTGTTTTCCCAAACTATGATTTGGATTTGGTTACCAGAATGATATTTTTTCCATACCCCTCTCAAGAAATGGCCCTTTAAAATAACGCGCTCAGCCTTCACAACCATTTTTAGATACTTATGGAATGTCAAAAGTCATCAAATTCACTGGATTTTGTGAGACTTGGTAACAGCTTCATTGGATAGGTTCTCATTTTTTGCTAAACTACTCTTCTGATGCTTTCCTCTCTCCTATTTTGTGATACCTCCCAGGATGACAGTAAATTTAAAAAAAACTTAATTTTCCCTCTTTAGTTTCTGATGCCATTGCTATTTCGTGGTGTGACTTGGTTTTGCTGCAGACTGGAGTTGCCTGGAAGAGAAGTGTGCAACAAAAATCTTTCACTCAGCTCAAAATTTGCAGCTATGAGAGCTATGTCTGAGACTTCCCTGACAGAGGTGGGGGGAAAACGAAACCCACAAAGTCAACCAATATCACATAACTGGTATGTGTGATAAATATGCTGACTGAGATAGCAATGAGACTCAGCTTCCCAGACCTGATCTCAATCACACACTGAAGGTAAAAGGTCAGTCACGTAACCCTGACTGAAAGAGACAGAATTGTTGAAGTTGTTTAAAAACTGACAGCTTAACTAGTATAAGATGCGCAGGGATTTATACAAAATCGGGACATAATGCGCGGACCATCTCCCGTTGCTGTCTCTGCAAGCAGTGGCAGGTGGAACACCAGTCCTCCAGAGTCACCAGGTAGGGCCACTCTGGTAATTCCTGAGGTGTCCCTCTCCCAGTCTGCTCCATGACCTAGGAAGGAAACCCAGAGACACTCGCCATCTCTGAAAAGCATCTCGTCCCTTTTAATACCCGTTTATCAACTTTATATGCTGGATTTAAATATCCTGCTCTCAAAGTACTTTCTGCAAAGAGTGTCCTGTGTCCTCAATCTCTGTCCAGTGGTAAGACTAAGATTTGTCCTAGCAAATCTCATCTCTTCAACTTCTTTCAGCTCCAAGCTCTGGTCTCCATCTCCTATCAAGGCTGAGACCATTTCACTTCATTTCCATCACGGCTTCCAAACCACAAACGTTGTGTATTTGTTTCCTAGAAATTGTATCAAGTAACGCCAGTGACGTTGATCTGATTATAAGCCTAACCATAACACCACTCTTCATCCTAATCCTGGTAGTAAAAAGAAAAGACATACTGGTCTTTTATTTCGTATAAATTGCTGTTCTCACTAGTCTTTCATTCAAGACGACCACACTCTATGGGACCCATAACTCCTCAACCCATTCTTCAGGAATCTCCTCCTTTATGTTAGCATCCCAAAGCATCCCTCTTTAGCTGTCCCCCTTTCCCCCAAATTCCAGCTGTCACCTCTTCAGTGGACTTCAGCAACCCCAGGTTTTAATGATCTCTGTCACTTGCCATAAAATCTCTCCACAGAAGCACACAGCACCCTGGTCAGCTCAAAGAAATGGTGGTGGAAGGGATAACACTTTAAGGAAAAACACATAGGAATTTTTTTTTTGTTTTGGAGTTTGAGGCCACACAGGGGTTACTCCTGATTCTGTGCTCAGGGATCACTCCTGGTGGGTTCAGGGGTTACTCCTGACTCTGCTCAGTGATCAGTCCTGGTGGGTTCAGAGGTTGAACCAATTCAGCTGTGAGCAAAGCGAGCATGTTAGCCCCTCACTATACTGGTCCCAGAATATTTATTTAAATCCTCTAGTCACTGTTGACTCATGCTTCTGGGAGGGGGAATAGATTTTTTAAAAATTGGAAATACTATTCAAGAGTTTTAATTTGCTTTATATTAAGTAGCATTTAAATATTATCATATCCAAGGCAATAAATAACACTTCAGAAGAGTTTGAGTATTGGCAAATTTTCCCACTTGACTTAAAAACAAGGCCAACTTCCTTTATAATTTTTTAATTCTCCCTTTACGGAAATAAAAAGAACATTCTGTAGCTACCCTTTCCTCCTGTATTTAGTTTCCTATAACTTCTGTAATAAATTACAAAAAAAATTGTGGCTTAGAAAAACACAAATGTATTGTTTTACAGCTCTGAGGGTCAGAACTTAAAAAATCAAGGTGTCTGTAGGATGTTCTTCCTTCTGGGGTCTCTAGGGGAGAATCTGTTTCTTTGGCTTTTCTAGCTTCTAGAAGCTGCCTGCATTCCTTGGCTCTTAGCCCCTTCCTGACTCCATGGCTTTTACCATTTCTGCTTCTGTCTCTCCATCTTTCACTCTGACTCTTCTGCTTTCCTCTTTACTTTGATTCCATTGGGTCTACCCATGTCATCTAGGCTGTTGTCCTGATCTCAAATTCCTTCTCAAAATCCATTTGAAAAATCCTGTTAGTCAGAGACAGTTCTAGGAATTTGAACATGATATCATTAGGGGCATGATTGAGCCTACCACACCCCTCAGGCACTTAACGTTACGTTGGCAACCTGGGTGTCACATTCACATGCTTTTGCCACCCCTAGCCTCTGGCCCTTCCAGCTGCAGGTAAGACAACAGAGCCATGCTCAGGGTTTACTCCTGGTTCTGTGCTCCGGGATCACTCCTGTTTAGGCTTGGGAAAAAGATGGAGTTCTGTGGATAAAACTCAGGTTGGGTGCTTTCAGGGCAAGCACCTTACCCACCATACTGTCTCTGAGCCCATTTTTATTTATATGTGAGTTTCCTCCTTCCACACACTTTTGTTGCCATCCTACTTAATTTTCTCCATGGCAATTTTCAC
The DNA here is from genome assembly GCA_021461705.1 of Cryptotis parvus. NCBI lineage: Eukaryota > Metazoa > Chordata > Mammalia > Eulipotyphla > Soricidae > Cryptotis > Cryptotis parvus. The sequence continues at coordinate 121,537 of JAJIBD010002042.1, forward strand.
CAACATACTCTGAATTTTACTAACTTATATTTTTATTGCCTTTCTCACTCCCCCTCAAATGTAGCACAAGGATTCTTTACTCTTTTTTATTTCCCTGAATCATTTGAACTCAAAAAATGGCCTAGCATTCTGGTTGGGTTTTCTATTAGAGAATACCCCAAGTCAATATCTTGAAGTTTCACATCTTAGGCTGGTTAGACTCCTTATAAGCTACTTTTCCCCATTCCTGGAGAGTGGTGAAAGGCCAGCTATCCTATGAGCTTTAGAGGCTCACTGGAAAAACAGAGTTGGTCATTCACCGCCTGGCTCACAGTCATGCGCACAATCTTCACTTGTGCCAGGTACCCCTCATACTCTCCCCAGGTGCTTCCAGTTTGGTTGGGGTAGGAAAGCAAGTCTCCAGGTTAAGTTGTAGTTTTGAAAGGATTTAAAGGGGCCGGAGTGATAGCCCAGTGGGTAGGGCATTTTTTATTTCTTTTTTGGGTCACACCCGGCAATGCTCAGGGTTTCTCCTGGCTCTGCACTCAGTAATTACTCCTGGCGGTGCTCGGGGGACCATATGGGATGCCGGGGATCGAACCCGGGTCGGCATGGGCGGCCGCATGCAAGGCAAACGCCCTTGCATGAAGCTGGCCTATGCCAGCCCAGGTTCTATCCCCAGCATCCCATATGGTCCCCTGAGCACCGCCAGGGGTAATTCCTGAGTGCAGAGCCAGGAGAAACCCTTGGAGCATCTCTGGTGTGACCCAAAAAACAAAAAAAAAAAAAAGGATTTAAGGGTAAGCTGTGCTTTAAGTACATTTTCTGGTGCCCTGGGATTTGCCCAGTGGTAGAATATGTATTCTGCCTTGCAGGCAGGAAGCTGTGACTTTTCTCCCTGGCTCTACCCTTCACACCAAGTACTGTCCTAGTAGCACTGGCATTGGAATTTCAGACAGCATTACAAAAAGTGTGTGATCTTTAATGCTCCAAAACCAAGTGCACAAACCCTGACATCACAACAGCCGGTATGAAAGAAAATAAAAATTTTTCCTTCCATCGATCCTCCTCTTTTGAACACCTCTCACCCTTGCTCCAGTTACTGTCAGCTCCAAGACAGAACTCTGAATTAGTGGGTTTGTGGCTTCCCAGGTTTCTATGTAGTCTATTATTATTTCTCGTTCTTTAATCTTTCTCAAATATTTCTATAGCTTTCTAGTTTCCAAGACTCTGCTGTTCACGATCTCTAATCTTTCTTGGACATTTGGACCTTTAACAAATCCTTTTATTGTTATTAATTTCAGTTTTAGGAAAATGGAGCAGAAATGGTTCATGATCTTTACTAAAAATTCCCCATATTTAATTGCCATATTTGGGGCTATCAGACATTGGTCTATTTAGTGTTTAAGTCCTTACCTTGAATTTAGAAGAATGAGTGTTTGAATGATACCTGGGTCAGAATTGGGTACATTTTCATTGATGAATGACACCTCCCAATCTAACGTCCTTTATGTGACTGACCTGGCACATTTTTTAATGTATCTATATAGACCCTGGGGTAAGCCCAGATGGAAGACTCAGAAGAATGAAGCAACCATGTGCCCAAGAGGAACCAGTGAGTCAGGGATGGGTGGGCCCGGTCCTCAAACACATCTTCTGGCTTCTGACATTACCATGTGATCTCTCTCTTTGTCATGTTGCTTTCTTTTTACAAAGAAAACAAATGAGGAAAATGTGTTTCTTTTCATAAATGTGACACACTATAGAAAGCGTGTTGAAAAAAATGGCACATTCCTGCAATGTGAATCCTAGATCCCACTGCACCCTGCCTCTTCCGACCCAGGGAAGTTGGTTTGTCTGTCGGGAGGGCCACACCAGTCCAGCGTGGGGTGTCTGGATGCTTTGTCAGTCCCACCGGCCCCACACTGGGGCCTGCTAGTGAGTGACATGAGCTGAACAGAGTCCCACTTGGTCTCTGCGGCCCTTTCTTGCTCTCAGGGTCCCCTGAAACCTCAGCAAAAGCATCTCCCTCTCGTCCTTGGATGTTCTCCTCCGCTCTCTTAAGGAGAGCTGCACATATGTTTCCCATGAATGTGAGCTATGAGGAGTTGTCAGAGCCTTTCAATCACTCTAACGGCCTATAAAAGCTTGCTGTATTTTCAGTTTTACTAAATATTTCTATAATTCAAAAATTATGGAAATGGATAATGTTTCTGTTCTTTGGGAATATATTTAACAGCTGTGTGCAGACCAGATGCAAATGAATATATAGAAATAAATTGTGCATTTTATAGACTACACTTCATATTAACTGCTTTCCCCTTCAGACACCTCGGGCTCTGCTCCTGCCAGAAGGCCAAAGATGCTGGAGCACTTTCCAGACGACGATTTGTCTCCTGGTTCTACCATGAGAGAGGTGAGTTTCCGCCCTCCCAACTGAAAATGAAAGCTCACCCCCCCCCCCTCTGTCCAAAGCAGCAATGTCCTCAGGTAAGAAAGAAACCAGCTTGCTGCAGGCAACTATCACACATTAAAAATGGTGCAGAGTGAAGGGAGAGAGAGTTTAGGGATAAAGGTGCCTTGCATGCAGCCAACCCTGGTTCAATCCCTGGCACTGAATATGGTGTCCCAAGAACCACTGGGAGTGATCCCTGAGAAGAGAGCCAGAGTAAGCCCTGAGCATAGCTGTTTACAGCCCAAATCTCTACACTAAAGAACTATGTGAGGGGTCAGAGAGATCACTCAAGAGACAAATGTCTCAAGACCCAAGTCTGATCCTCAGCACTATGGCCTCTCCCACACCCAAGTATCACCAGATGTGGTTTCGAGGCCCCCAACAATGCTGATACAAACATTACTGCATCACCAGGCCTAAGCATTGAGGTCTTAGACCTGGTGATTGAATATGACCTGGAGTGCTCCTCTGAAACTGCAAAACTGATTCTGCTCCTCACTCTATCACTCCACTTTCTATTGTTTGAAACCTCTACCGTTTACTAAACACTAAACCTGGTAAATTAGGGTCCTTGCAAGTAGATCAGCAACTATGTGGGAGATAAATTTCACAGCCGTACCTCCAAATCAGAAGCTGAAAAGGCCGTGATCTTTTCCTAATCTCAGGCCACAAAATTCGAAAATGGATTCATTGTTTATCACAGTCTGATTTAGAGTCTGAAGTAAGTGATCCAGACCACAAAGCGATGTGTGGAGCTGTCTTTGGTGGAAAAGCTACATCCAAGATTCCACCCTGGCTACAGAGTGCGGCTGTATTTTATCTACAACAGCAGTTGTTGAGCCAATATTTCCTTTGGCCTCCCTCTTCCTTAATAATCCATTTCTGGGTTGATTCTCTGACCTCCTATCATTCTATGGCTATGCAATATAATAAGTTCTCTTTTGGCCTAAGAATGCTGAAATCATGACCAGGAGGTACCTCACATTATAGATCCTGAGATTGATCTCTGGCACCATATAGACCCTGGATACCACTGGGTATGCTCTGGTGATACCCAACTGATAAGTGGGGGGGGGAGGAAAGAAAGAAAGAAAGAAAGAAAGAAAGAAAGAAAGAAAGAAAGAAAGAAAGAAAGAAAGAAAGAAAGAAAGAAAGAAAGAAAGAAAGAAAGAAAGAAAGAAAGAAAGAAAGAAGAAGGAAGGAAGGAAGGAAGGAAGGAAGGAAGGAAGGAAGGAAGGAAGGAAGGAAGGAAGGAAGGAAGGAAGGAAGAAAGAAAGAAAGAAAGAAAGAAAGAAAGAAAGAAAGAAAGAAAGAAAGAAAGAAAGAAAGAAAGAAAGAAAGAAAGAAAGAAAGAAAGAAAGAAAGAAAGAAAGAAAGAAAGAAAGAAAGAAAGAAAGAAAGAAGGAAGGAAGGAAGGAAGGAAGGAAGGAAGGAAGGAAGGAAGGAAGGAAGGAAGGAAGGAAGGAAGGAAGGAAGGAAGGAAGGAAAGAAAGAAAGAAGGAAGGAAGGAAGGAAGGAAGGAAGGAAGGAAGGAAGGAAGGAAGGAAGGAAGGAAGGAAGGAAGGAAGGAAGGAAGGAAGGAAGGAAGGAAGGAAGGAAGGAAGGAAGGGAAGGAAAGAAAGAAAGAAAGAAAGAAAGAAAGAAAGAAAGAAAGAAAGAAAGAAAGAAAGAAAGAAAGAAAGAAAGAAAGAAAGAAAGAAAGAAAGAAAGAAAGAGAGAGAGAGAGAGAGAGAGAGAAAGAAAGAAAGAAAGAAAGAAAGAAAGAAAGAAAGAAAGAAAGAAAGAAAGAAAGAAAGAAAGAAAGAAAGAAAGAAAGAAAGAAAGAAAGAAAGAAAGAAAGAAAGAAAGAAAGAAAGAAAAGGATTAAGCCAGTCAAACCCTCCTTTTTATAATTAAAAACAAGTCCCTTATAAAATACAATTTTTTTTTTGCTTTTTGGGGTCACACCCGGCAAAGCTCAGGGGTTACTCCTGACTCTGCACTCAGGAATTACTCCCTGACGGTGCTCAGGGGACCATATGGGATGCCGAGGATCGAACCTGGGTCAACTGCATCATGGCAAATGCCCTCTGGATTATCGCTCCAGCCTATGAAATACAATTTCAAATTGCTTTCTATCATTCTAGAGTTTGGGATCCTTACCCTATGTGTCACAGAAAAGTTTCAATATCATCATGAAGTGCAGAGAAGAAAGTTTTCAGAAATCTTAGTAGCAAAGTACCATAGTATTTTTTGAATTGGGTATATCTTCTCATCGTATCTTTTCTCTTATCCCTCTTTGCCCCCTATTATCTTACTTAAAAATCAAGAATCGGAATGAGGAAGGAGCCCCAGATTATCAGAAGCAATAATAGGAGCTTCTGGGGAAAATGAATTCAAGTGCTTGTTGTAAGGACTCTCTAACTAATGAGAATGTAGGGAATAGTTGAGAGATGACAGGGGAGGAAAGCAACAGTTTCTGTGGCCAAATGTCCCATTTCAATGCCACAGAACTCCCCAACATGTCAGCAATGCCTCTTTCTCCAGGCAGGTAAGCAGAAGCTCATGTTGTTAATCCACGGATCCAGGGTTGAGGCCCAAGCTTCAATCCCAGCCCGGCACATACTGGCAGAGGAGCAGAGGAGCTCTGGGAAAGTTTCACAAGATCTTAGACTCGAATCTGTGAAATGGTAAAGTCAGAGTATTTATTTAGCTCACAAGGTTGTTGTAAGGGTGAAATAAGTCAAAACATCTCGAGAAGATTGCCAGAGAACAGGGCAGGCACTCTGTAACTGCTATCAAAAGACTGCTTGGCAAATAGAGGACACGAGTAGAACAACGGAAGTTTCTGGTGTGATAACCTTACGTGATGACTTTACAAGCATCCCCAGCTGTTGCAGAATGGCCAGAATCTTATGAGAAACTTTTGTATGCGGAAAAAAAACAGGAAAAGCTATATCATGGTATCAGTTGAACTTGGATTCAAATCCTAACCTGTCACTTTATCTCTAGGGAACTTGGGCACTTTCTTAGAGCCTTAGCTTGCACATCTATGATGTAAAGGTAATCACACCTACTTCAAGGGGTTCTTTTGAGAAATTCAGTTGGATCACTCACACAAGCAGTTTAACATGGTGCCTATATAAAATAGCCTATAAGTATTTATTTATTTTCACACATCTCTGGGAGGAAATATGGTTTTAATTTTCATTTTCTGCATAAAGACCTGAGACTGACGAGAAAGGATCATATGGCCTATCAAAGCAGAAGAAAGACTCTAGTATGCAACAGTAAGACAGAAACAGTCAACCCTGCAGAAACACTCCATGGACACAGTGATATCTGTCTTCCATTTTGGTGGATAGATTGTCGGGCTTGTCAAAGATCCTCCAAATTATTCTAATACCATTTCTATCTCTATGTGTGCTTTTATTTTACTCTGTGAGGTGTAAGGGACCTCATCCTGAAGCACACCAAGCTTACTCCTGGCTCTGCTCAGCAATTACTACCCATGGTGCTCAGAAAGCCATCTGCAGTACTGGGGATCTAATTAGGCAAGGCGAGCACCTGGACCCCTGTAGTATCACTCCAACTCCTTTCTGCTCCTCTTAATACCTAAATTTAGGTGAATCCCATAAACAGGTAAGGTTTTGGGGGATGGTGCGAAGCCAAGATAATGCACGTTCACATCAGGGAAAAGATAGCCTTATTCAAAATTAAGTTTTCCAAATTTGGGTGATTTTCCCCCTTCTTGTGTGTGAGTTGTTTGGCTTTAAGATAGCTCTGATTGAACACCTTATGCCCCCACCCCTTCTTTATGGAAAACAAGATACTGAAGGCCTGGAAATGTATCTGTCTGCAGAGTGAAGAGTCACAGTTTCAGAACCTTAAATTAAAACCAGAGAAAAGATTCCATTTCAGCCATCAGAAAGAACTCCGTCTCTCTTCAATTCATTCTCTCATACTTCATCCCTGTTCTTTCTCTGAATAGACTTGACAGAAAAATTATTTGGATGTGTCATGTGCTGTCATCTCAGGCCAACAAACTGATGGTTTAATGCAAAATGACACAGTGGCTCAGGAATTTCAGGCTGAAACCTAACTCACACTTTAGTTGTGGGAACAAGTTAGCCACCTGGGAATTTATGTAAGCTTGACGTCACCCATATCGCCTGATTCATATATATATATATATATATATATATATATATATATATATATGTGTGTGTGTGTGTGTGTGTGTGTGTGTGTGTGTGTGTGTGTGTGTTCATGAAGGCCCTAGTACCAGAAAGAAGGGGGTTCCACAGGCACAAAGGCACAAAAGGTCCTTATGTCCCTAAAGATGAGGTTCCTTACTCCAATGAGACTCTTCCCTCTTCCCCAATAGAGGTAAATCTCTTCTCTCTTTTACTCTCTCTTCTTCTCTATCTTTCTCCCTCTCTTTTACATCACTGTATCTCTTGTCTTCCCGTTGTTCATTGATTTGCTTGAGCAGGTGCCAGTAACATCTCCATTCTTTGGGAATGAGGTATATTATTTTTATAAGTATTTTATTATACCAACGTGAAATATACAATTACAAAGATGTTCATATTTGGGTTTTGGTCATACAGTGTTCCAGCACCCATCCCTCCACCAGTGCCCATCTCCCACCACCAATGTCCACAGTTCTCTCCCTCCTTCCCCAACCTGCCTCCATGGCAGGTTCTTTATTTCTTTCCCTTTCTCTCTATCTCTTTCTCTTTTCCTTCCCTTCCAGATTGCGGATTACAGAACATACATTAAAGGGTTGTCATGTGTATCTTTTTGCCTGTATTTAATGCTCAGTTCTAGGTTGGTATTAGTACTTTCGACAATTGTTAGCACACTTTTCCATTTTCTGTCTTACCTAGCCAAATGAGGTCCATTATTTTTTTAAGTATTTTATTATACCACCGTGAGATATACAAATAAAAAGATATACAATTAAAAAGTTCATGTTTGGGTTTTGGTCATACAGTGTTTCAGCACCCGTCCCTCCACCAGTGCCCATCTCCATACAAATAAAAAGATATACAATTAAAAAGTTCATGTTTGGGTTTTGGTCATATAGTGTTTCAGCACCCGTCCCTCCACCAGTGCCCATCTCCCACTAACAACATCCCCGGTTCCCTCCCCCTAACCCAGCCCTGCTCCATGGCAGGTTCTTTATTTCTTTGCCTTTCTCTCTCTTTCTCTTTTCCTTCCCTTCTAGACTATGGATTACAGAACCTACATGTCAAAAGCAGTAACAATAATGGACCACACCAGAAGATCCAATGAGGTCCATTATTGTTACTGCTTTTGACATATCGAACACACCACAGTTAGCTTGCCAGGCTCTGCTGTGGCTCTGAATTCATTCCAGGGGGACCAGTCTATTGTCAGGCTGGAAGCATTCTCGTCTCCTTCATTTTCTCCTCAGTGAATAGAGTAGTTTGCAACAGGACAGGTCTTCAGGCCCATTGAGTACTGGAAGAGGGGAATGGGGTTCATGAAACGGTCCAGGATGGGGTTTAGGGTTTAGGTTTATAGGCTAATCTGGTCTATTTCTGTTCTTGCATTAACAATCTGAATTTCTGGAAGGTGGTTGGTTTCTACAAATTGGATGTACCTAGCCACAGCAACGGGAATAGGCGGTAGGAGCTCTGCCCTGTGTGTCGCTGTCTCTGGATCAAACCCGACAGCCCTGGAGCAGTTAGTGAGCGAGTTCACTGGACCTCCTGGAAGGGACACAGGTGGGGAGAGAGACCCCAGCTCCATTTCCATGGAAGCCTGGTGACTTTAGTCCCTCAGATGTGGAGTGCTCTCCGGGGTCTCCCTCTCTCAACCCACAAAAATGCTCAAAAGAGCTTGAAATATCCAATAAATCCGAAACAATGCCAGGAGTCAATTTGTTATTCTGTTTTTAGGATGACTTTGCCAAGTGAAATTGTCAAGTATTGAGTAATTGAGTAATTATAGCACAGCTAGTTGGCAGAAATATTTTTGGGGGGCTGGGACTACATGACTGAAACTATGTGACACTAAACAGGACATTTGTTTGACCACAGTCTCAGACTCCACATCCAGGTAAGAGGTGGTAGAGGGTGGAGAATGGGTCACTTAGTATCCTATAGTGTGATGCTGTATAAATGTCATTCCAGGATATTTGGGTCACTCTGAGAATAAGAAAATCAATGAACTAGTCCAGAAATCTCTCAGAAATCGAATAATTAGTAATTCTAGGGAGGACTATTATAGAAGTGGGATGTATGTATCAAGGCAACTGAAAGAGGTGAGAAAATCAATAGTCTTCCAAGAAAACAGGGCTGGAAGCTGGGATTCCTGTGTCCTCTCTCTTACTAAGATGGGTCCAAAAGTCCAAAGAAGCCAAGAGTTGAAACCCCAGGTCCCTAACTCAGAGCTCCCTCTACTCTAACACTAAGGAGGCCTGCCATTGTCTCCCAATGAACCTGAGTGAGAGCTACTCAGAATGTAACTATTGTGGTTCTCACTTTAGGGCAAACAACGCTCAAAACAGAATGATAAATGATTTCCCATCACCATTTTTTGAGAGGTATGATGAGAGTCTCTCACCAGTGCATTTTTGCAGGAGCAAAGGAAGAAACACAAAAGAGATCAACTGAATGTCGTTTGGGGGAAATGGCCCAGTGCTCTCTTGGAAGAATGGGGCTGGGGTAATTATTTGTTAACTTCATGTATTCTAAATTTACCAAGAAACTAGTCGCTCATACAGAATATTTTTACCTTGCAATCCAGAGAAGTTTCCAAGGAGTCTTACATAAATGTGGTTTCCCAGGCCAAAACATTCATGCATGCATGCATACATACATACATACATACATATGTGCATACGTACATACATACATGTGTATATATGGATATATACATATATGTATATACCTATATACATATATATAGTACTCTAGAGCAGATATATATATAGAAAATACTCTAGAAAATACTCTAGAGCAGATATACATATATACACTTATATGTATCTGTGTATATATATGTGTATATATATCTGCTCTAGAGTATTTTCTTTCCACATACGAGGTCTAGTGTTCCATCTCTAGCACTGTAAAAACAAAAAAGTGCATAAAAGAGACAAAATAAATAATTATTCCCTATTACACCTAAAACCAGTATGTTCAGATATAACAATGCTCGCCTTGTCAGCTAATCTTATCTGGTCTGTCTTCAGCACTGTGTGTTAAGTTAGTTGTGACATATATCATATCAACATTAACTGACTTCAATTACACTTTTACACATAATAACTTTGATTATTTAAATGGTGGTCCCATTGTTCACTAAGTGTGCTTATATTTACAGAGAATTTAAAATTAACAGATACTTTCATGAGCAAAATGGTAATTTATAGTGTTATGCGAACATAATTAATCAAACTTTCAGTACCAGAATTAACTCATTGAGTGATTATCCATGTTGCCTGTAGCCTTCAGTTCAATAAATCAGCTGTTTAAGGTTGACAGTCACAGAGGAAGGAAATGCCTATTGTATTAGTCCTGAGAAGAAAATCAAATTCACAGGTGAGACTTAAGGAAGGTAGAAAAGCCATTTTGCAGCTCGCCCAACAGGTCGCCATGCTTTTTGTGTGGAGTTGGAGGAGAGCCAAGTCGTCCGCTAGTGACAGCAAATTTCAATCATGTAAAACTTTAGACAATACAATTATAACACAGGAATCTTGGGAGGAGATTTTTGTTCTTCATGGTTTCAGCAGGATATTGTATCATTTAAAATCTATCCCTTTGTGCACTATTTTAATAAAGGACTGAATTTATCTAAATACCTAGCTTTAAAAGATGTGGTTACATGTACTTTGAAAAGCAAGCCAAGAAATACAAGAGCCATAAAATCCTGAAGCATATTAAATGACGGTTCCTTTTTCCTTAATCTACCACCACAAATATCAATTAAATGTAATTATATTAAATAGGTTCCCCTGAGAGCAAATAAAGATTTGCCAGAACACAAATTGCTACCCAGGTGAACAATATATAATTTTCTTGAGTACACAGACAAATACAGATGGTATACTCCAGAATGTAATGTAACAAATGTGTGTTTACGTAACATATATATTTCTTTTTTTTCTTAGCTACCAAATGGCAGGGGTCCAAAGAATACAAATAAAATATATGAGCTTTTCTTTCTCTTTTCTTGGATGAGAAAACAAAGATTGCATTTTATATTAATAACTGCTAATTAAACAGCTATTAATCTGGGGCAATAAGGAATAAGTGGAATCTACTAAAAGAAAATGCCAGGAATAAACTTGAACTTTCAAGCTTTAGCAAAAAGGAAAGTATAGGTATACTTATATAGTTAAGCAGCTATTTTTTTAATTAAAAACAAATGTTTTACAGAGCTTATGAAGGGAGGAAGAAATGAATCCATTAATAGTAAAGTACATTGGGTAGGATAAAATTGTACTTTGTTAACTCTTTTCGGAACTATTCCACTCATATCCAAATGAAAAACACAACCTAAAGAGAGACAGGACAGAATACAAGGATGAAAATTGGTTATGAAAACTAAGTTTCTTAGTTATGAATATGACCTACCCAAGAGATGTCTGAATCCAGGAGTATTCTCAGGAAACTTTCATTTTTCCCTTCTGCAGTTAAATGAACAAATGCCATGTTCATATTTCTTTTCATTATATGATATGTAAAATATAAATTTCTTCTGTCAGATACTTTTTGGGATGGAAATTTAATTCATTCTTGGTATGGTATGGAAAACCCTGAAAAATAATCAATTTGAGATTGAATGTGCTGATACGTCAAGTATTTTTAGTCTCTGCCCTTTTTCAAGTAATAGAAATAATAATCTAAAAACAATCTTGGAGGCACAGGTATTTTGCCTTTCCTATTGCTAGGTTGCTTCAGATTTGAATCTATCTTCTCCCTCCACAACTGACCTTCATGGTCAGAATATTCCAATTTCAGATCAAAGAAGTGCCAGGAGGGAGCAGAAGTTAGGATTTTTAAATCTACTTGATCCTCCGCTTCCTAGCTAAAATTAGTCCATGTTGCTCTAAGAACATTCCTAATACTAGTGATTATGTGATTTCCTATTTCTTAAAAGCTCCCAATAATATGAGCAGGACAAAACTGATCCTGCTCTATCCGTCCTATGAAACCACTTCAATTCCATGTGATATAGGTTTGATAATTTGTCCTTCAAGTTTCCCTGACAGACTCCCTTGAGGTTGGGTGGGATAGAACGAATCTATTTCAGCCTTATGCGTGAAGTCTATGAGGACCAAAAAAGTTATAATGGGCGGTCACACCTTGCCACCTTAACGTGGTCAGATGGCTCCCCTCCTCTCAGGACAGGTTCTTCTCCAGGAAGGGTAAGAAAGGAAGTGTTTTCTTCTCTCTTCTCTCCCATCATTAATTTGTCACATGTCACTTGTCTTCCTGTTGTTCATGGATTTGCTCAAGAGGACAACAGTAACTTCTCCATTTGTTGGGAATGAGGCCCATTATTGTTACTGTTTTTGTCATATCGAATACACACGGGTAGCTTGCCAGGTTCTGCCGTGGCTCTGGGTTCATCCCAGAGGACCCAGTCTTTTTCTATGCCAGACCATCAACCATCCACCATCTTAGGGACCATGGGGCAGAGCCCTGGGTGTAGAAATCATTAATTTAGCTCCTTTTATACCCCCACTCCTAGAGTCTTCTCTTAAGTGGAACTAAATAGATTTTTTCTTTTTTTTTAACCTGAAGCGACCTGATAGAGTATCTCTTTAGTGAATAAAACACAATGTTCCTTTCTCTTTCTGCCTTACCCTATCAATATATGAAAATTTTAGTAAGCATGATTGTTCCTCAGTTAAATGCATTTGCTGGCATTAATGCAGGAAGAAATATTTTCTCTGTATTATGTTACAGACATAGGTTGGTTGCATTGTAAAAACTTTGACAATGTCTGTGACCATCAAGAAAGAAAAAAAATCACAAAATCTGAATCAATAAAAACATATTTTAAAAAAAGAGTTCAATCTAAAAATTTTATCTGTACAGGTTTCTTATCTCTGTATTATCTAATGTAAAGAGAAAATATGTACAGTTATTGCTTGTTTTTCCTGTACTATGAAAACATTTTACCAAGTTAATTAGAACTAAATCTAATTTGTGGACAGATTTATTTTACTATAATTATTTGCTAGCATTTGTGTGGAAGGGAAAAAATGCTTCCGTAACATCTTTTTTTCTTTTTAACACACATCAGACTTTGGTTCTCTTTTCCTTTTCTTTCCTATTTTTCTTTTTACCAGTGAATGAAAAGAGATCTTGAACTTTTGAATATCTGGTTAGGGCTTTACTTTCCATTTTCTTTTTGATGTAAATCGCTTTAAAACTAAAGACTCCCCTTCCCCTTTTCTGACGTCATGAAAACTGGAAATAAAGAGTTCCATATAGACTTGACAGAGAACTGTAATGATTACGCCATGGATACTGGTCTCCCAAATATCTGAGAATATCAGCAACTTTAGGAGACACTGCCGACTGAAGATGTCAACCTGACATGGAGAAATCTTCCCCACTGACTGTTCTCAAGGCTCCCGGTTAGGCTCTTGTTTCTTCCATTGATAATCTATTTTTCCCATGTCTCCATAGAAATGACTCAGACTATTTACTGAGAGTTGCTCAACTCTGACAGGTCCACCACAAGGAATTTTTTAAATTTTTATTATACCATCATGAGATATACAATTACAAAGACGTTCATAATTGAATCTCCATCATACAGTGTTCCAGCACCCATCCCTCTACCATTGCCCCATTCCCATAACCAATGTCCTCGCACTCCCTCCAACCCACCCCAGCCTGCTTCTATAGCAGGCACCTTTTCTTTCTCTCTCTCTTTCTCTCTCTCTCTGTCTCTGTATTTCTCTCTCTCCTCCTACACATCATGGCTTGCCAAACAGATATTTATGGTTTATCATGTAAGTCTCTATGTGTACATTCAATGATGGGTTCTAGTCTGACAGTACCATTCCCCATCAGCCACTCCAGTTTGTTACACCCACAATGATCATTACGGTGTATATATGTGCAAGATCCTGGGAAGGACCTGGTACTAAACTTGATTATCATCTAAGTCTGTTAACTAAGTCTGCCAGTACAGTTGCCGCCACAAGGATTTAAGCAGAAACATTTTTATTGGATTGGTCTATACTCAAGGCTACGAGACTTATTCTGTGGAGTAATTGAGCAAATCACCTTCTGAATAGTGGAACTTCTTGAAAAGATCAAAAGTGTGACTTGATGGGAACAAAAACCTGCCTTTGGTAAAAGATTCTTTGGGAAAAAGAATCTCCTGGGGAGGAAATCTGACAGCAAAATAAAAACCATCTCTGAAGAGATATGTACAGGTAAGCTTCTCCCTTCAGGAGAAGGTCTAATTAATAAAAAAAGGTGAGACCTTAAATTCTTTTTCTGTGCTTTCCTGAGTACCTTCGTATCTTTACTTTCTTTTTCTCCAAGTCCTCTGCTTTAGACAATCTACTAACGATGGCATATAAGACCACGGTAAGTGGCTTACCACCGTGGTAAGCCACTTAATAATGTTGGCTTCCTGCCATGAGCAAAGCAAGTATATGTGTTATTAATGCCCTTATCTTGACTTTTTCTCTTGAATATACATCAGACAAAGCCAAAAGGTACTTTGATTGTGAATCACAATATCATGATAACTATTTGTTGAATTAATTTATTTTGAGATCGCTAAAACTGAGACAGTGCCCAATGCCCACCGTGGATTACGTGGAAGGATGAGTATAGGAACAAGTTATCACCTCTCCCACCTTGTACCATCTTCCTTCTCTCTGGCCTCTCTCTTCAAATAGTCCTCCTAGAGCTGTGATGGTTTCCAGGTAAGAAGATAGGGCAGTTACCAACAGAGCTTTACCTCATTTTATTGGTAATTTCTCCTTTCTTGCTGCTTGTGACAAGAAATGCCCCCCCATGGAAAAGTGGTGGACCCCTGGGAAGGAATAACCGAGTGCCAGTATCCAATTTGGTGCTTCACAGTGATTTCCAGCCAGACCTCACCCCATTCCCCCCCCTCCTCTGCCCTTCCCTTCCCCACCACCCATATCTCCTCACTGAATTTACCTCTGACAGTCTAATTTAGTACTCTTTTGGAAGTGGAGATCCCATGATGATACCCAGATCTGTATACCCACATACCAAAGAGAAAACACATCAATTCTTATTAAGACCATTTATTATTCTATCTATCCAGTTTATAGTGATCCAAAGCTGACAGTTTCTAGGAACAGTTTCTCCCCAACAAGCACTTCTATGTTTTTACTGGATCTGAAGGTCTGTTTTAACAGCCAGAAAAGAGCACTTAAGAAATTCTTGAGGACTGAATGGCGCTTTGGGCTATCTTCCTGGTTAACCAGCAGTGAATAACTGGTCTTAAATTGTGTTTCTACCTAATTAAAATCAGCAACAGAGTCTTTTGAATCAAAGTCATCCCATCCAAAATATTTGTACTAGAGAGCTTGGACATTTGATAGTTCAACCCCAGACAGTAGCGTTCCTAATATGATAATGTGTTTGTTTCCACTGTGGAGGAAACCCAGTGATTTGACTGAAGGGTCTCACCTCTCTGTGACATCCTTGACATTTACATAGAGGTTTGCAAAGAAACTTGATATCATAAACCTCAGGAGCCTGATCTCTCTATTTACTCAGAGATTACTTTCAAAAAAGAACATTTGTACCAAATTAATATTCCTTAGGGACATGGTATATATTTTTTGTTTTTTTTACTTTTTTTGGGTCACACCTGGCAATGCTCAGGGGTTTCTCCTGGCTCTGCATTCAGGAATTACTCCTGGTAGTGCTCCATGGGATGCCAGGGATCAAACCTGAGCCAGCATGGGCCAGCCGCATGCAAGGCAAACGCCCTACCCGCTGGACTATCGTTCCGCCCTACATGGTATATTTTTTTGGCATAGAGTTATGCCCATATTGTAAGATACTGAGACTGGTTGATATTAACATGAATTTAAAAATCAAATCAATTCTGCTATTAAGTACACGTCTCCTTTCTTAGATGGAGGACAATTATCCAGTAATCAGGTCCTACATTCAACATAATCCAGGTCAGACCTTTACTTCCTTGGCATAAGAGCATCTTCTCAAGCCCTTTGTGCTCCATGTTGTGAAACCTTCAATCCCTCTACAACTACCCAGTGTTCGCTTCCCAAACACCATTTCCAAACACTTAAAAGTTCTTAGAAAGCAAAAGGATGGGTATGTTTAAAGCAAGTATCCCTGGCACAGAGGACTGAGCCACTGGTTCTGTCCTCCATTCTAGATGATTATACATTGGTGACTTGGGAATAAAGCCTTTGACCCAGACACAAATGACACCTTAGAGCCAGAGCAATAGTATAGAAGGTAGGGCACTGGACTTACAACATGGTTGACCAGGGTTCTCTCCGCAGCACCCCACATGGCCCCCAAGTCCCACCAGGATTGCTAAGCACAAACCAGAAGTAAGCCCTGACCATTGCTAGGTGGGGTAAAAAAAGGCACCAGTTTAAAGAATTTCTGGAACAAAGTAAAGAATATATATATACATATATATATATGTATGTGATATATATGTATGTATATATGCATTGTATGTTATATATGTGTATATGTGTGTATACACCCTGACGTTATGAGCACTCAGGTCTAGCATATGGACACATAGCATGTTACATATAGCATGTTATATATATACACACATAGCATGTTATACATATAGCATGTTATATATATAGCATGTTATATATATAACATGCTATGTGTCCATATGCTAGACCTGAATGCTCATAACTTCAGGGTGCCTGAAAACAATAGCTAACATTTATTCAGCAATTATCATCATTCTAAGGCACTTTTCTGAGAAGTCTGTCTCTATTAGCCCATTTTATATGATTATTGCCCTCATTTTTCTCAAGAGGAAACTGAGGAACAAAGAAATTAAACAATCTAAGTTACACAGTTCAACCAAAACAATTTTGCTCCAGGGTTATTTTCACAATAAGGAGCCTGTATTGCTTCTCAAGCCTGGGCTCCCAGGAGATTGCCTATGGAACTGTGAAGCACACCAGATCTCTATGTGTAGGGAAAAGAGGATTGGGATAGGGTTGGCAGGGGGGAACCTTCTGCCAGCAAAGTAAATCCAGCTGGCCGGGATTCCTGGAAGAAGGTAGGAGAGATTTTGTATGGAACCTGAGTCTCGCTGACCTTCCACTCTTCTCATTGGCCTCTGTGGCCCTGGAGGGTAGCAGACAGACTGGATGAGCAGACTCCAAGCAGGGATTCAGAGCCTGTGCAGCCGCCAGGAAAAATGAAGTCATGAAATTTGCTTATATATGAATGGACATGGAGAGTATCATGGAGAGTGAAATGAGTCAGAAGGCGAAGGTTAGCATAGAATGATTGCACTCACTTATGGGATATAAAAAAAACATTGTAAGAGACTAATGCCTAAGGGCAGTGGAAATGAGGGCTAGGAGGACTGGTCCATGGTTGGAAGCTTGTCACAAGAGTGTGGGGAGGGCAGTTAGAACACAGATAGATAGAAGGGACCATTGTGACAATGATAGTTGGAAACGATCACTTTGGTTAAGAACAGAGTGCTTAAAGGAGGTAAAAGGCATTGAGAGAGCAAGAGAAAGAGCAAGAGAGAGATAGAGGAGAGAGAGCAAGAGAGAGCAAGAGAGAGAGCTAGAGAGAGATAGAGAGAAGAGAGAGAGCAAGAGAGAGCAAGAGAGAGATCTTGAGAGAAAGAGAGAGACAGAGAGAAGTGTCTGCCATAGAGGCAGCCTGAAGGGGAGTTGGAAGAAGGAAACTGGTACATTGGTGATGGGAAATGCACACTGGTGAAGGGACAGGTGAAGGGACAGGTGTTGGAACATTGTATGACTGAAATCCAAACATGAACAACTTTGTAATTGTGTATTTCACAGTGACTCAATAAAAAAATTAAAATTAAATGGGGGAAAAATATAGGTATTCACTCCTCCGGTGGAGGCAAGGTCAGTCCCAAGTAAGACCATCCAGGAAAGATGCTTTGTTGAGTGGCATCTACTCAGGAAGTGTCTTACGGAAAAGGCTGAGTCCAGAGCCACCATGAAATCAGGAGCTATTTCAGCCCGCATAGGAAGGAAGCTGCCAAGAGCTTGCGCAGACAGAAGCCAGCATCGCGGGCATCAACCGCTAGAGAGTGTCTTCCAGCTCAAGTGGGAGGTCAGCCTGTGGCTGTCATTCCCCACAGTGCTAGAAAGAAATGGCGCTGAACTGGGGCGCCTCACTGTACCCACACCACCTTCTCTGCTTCTCCAGGGGCCAGCCTGGTGCAAGTCTATCTCATTACCTCCTTTTGCCTTCCAGCTGCCTCTCCAAAGCAAATCTGAATCTGTTTCAATATTTCAAGTCAATGCTTTCAATCTAGTGGAGTCCATTTACAAACATGAAGCTATTTGCATGCATCCAACATACGATGGGTGGGACTTACACCAAAACACAAACCTGGGAAAGTATTACATGATGACTACAGAGGGGTTGGAGAGAGAGCACAGCAGGGAGGGTGCTTGCCTTGCACACAGCCAATTCAGTTTTGGTCCCTCCCAACCCTGCCAGGAGTGATCTCAGAGTACAGAGCCAGGAGTAAACCCTGAGCACTGCTGGGTGTGGCCCCAAATAAACAAAAAAACCCCATCAAATTAATAGTGACTATGGATGCTTTTATTCTGCAAAGATACAGTCATTCCCTTTATAGAACAGGTTTTCTCTGGGTTTAAAGATATGATTCAGGGGCCTGGAGACGTTGCTCAGTGATCTGTGCCTGCTCACAGCCAGGAAGTCACGATTCAATCCCAAGTAGCTGAGTGTGATCTGTGGTGCCACAAGTGTGTGACCTCCAGTGCGTCACAACCAAATCTGCAAACAGTGTCCCAGTGTGTGGACATTACAACTAAGAGCATCATCCTTAGATATCACAATAACAAAGCAAAGGCAAAGGGAGAGAAACAGGATTCAAAGCTCTAACCTCACCTTCCACCTTCATCACGGTGACATCTTACTTCATTTACATCAACATGCCCCCTCCCGGGAAGACATTTATTTATTCAGTTTCTACTTTTTTGGGGGGTCACACCCAGCGATGCTCAGGGGTTACTCCTGGCTCTGCACTCAGAAATTACTCCTGGCGGTGCTCGGGGGACCATATGGGATGCCGGGGATCAAACCCTGGCCGGCATGGGCCGGCCGCAAGGCAAACGCCCTACCCGCTGGGCTATCACTCCGGCCCCTCAGCTTCTACTTTTTATGCTTTTCCGGAAGCTTATCAGAATTCCTCCTGCAACAAAGAATATATAAGACTTATCTGATGTCAAAGACAGGGGTCCTATAAATACTGGGGTGCCCATGGCTCCTAGTCCTCTGTGATGATCTGAATCCACATTTCCCTGAGGCTCCTGATGAGCACACGAGGTTTCTGCTGACGAGAAGAAATTGCCTTTCAAATGACAGAGCAGGCCTGGAATGAGCCCCCTGAGTCATAGCTCCCGGCGCAGAATCCGGGCTGAGAAAGCCCATCCCAGACTAAGGGCTCTTAAACAGCTTGTAAGCGGAGTCCAGTTAGAAGGGTCCAGTAGGTGATTTTCACCCTGCCTCACAGGTGTATGTGCAAGTTATTCTCCTTGTTTAGGAAATTGTAATATCCTACTCTTAGCACCACAGAGTCCCTCTCCCAGAGAGCCTATTAAATGTCTCTCAGCTCCAAGGCTTGGTTAAAAGCTCTGTAAAAACAACTACGTAGTTTATATAGGCATTGCAAAGATGGGGAGTGATCAATCCCTACAGGCCATTCCAGCCAGGAGCCATGCAGGTTTGTATAAACGGTCAAAAGGACTTTCCTAACCTGCCATTTAGGCAGGTTATGGGAGGGGGAGGGAATTGGGGACATTAGTGGTGGGATATGGGCACTGGTGGAGGGCGGGTGCTGGAACACTATGTGACCGAAACCTCCAAACATGAACAATATTGTAATTGTATTTCTCATGGTGGTATAATAAAGTATTAATTAAAAGAAAAAAGGACTTTCCTTCTTACTGCCTTTCTTTCTTCTTTCCTTTTCCTTTCTCTCTCTTTCTATTTCTTTCTTTCTTTCTTTCTTTTCTTTCTTTCTTTCTTTCTTTCCTTCCTTTTCTTCCTTTCTTCTTTCTTCCCTGCTCTCTCTCCCTTCCCTCACTCCCTCCCTTCCTCTCTCACTCCTCTCCTTCCCTCTTCACCTACCTTCGTCTTCTCACTACTTTTTTTTAAGTCTCCACCACAATGTAGCTCCCTCCCTTTATCCTTTCTTGGGTAACCTTAGCTCTGATGACAATATATTATTTGCCTGTTTACCAATGTCTTACTTTTTATGTGGCACAGGTGGGTAAAATAGCATAATACTTTTCTTTTCCCTTTTAACTTGTTTAACTTTGCACAATCCCTAAAGATTCTTCCATTTGGCTAAATTTATTCCTCTTTTTTTTAATAGAATAGTATCCCATAGAATGAAGGTTCTATATACTTATCCAATCATCTTTTATATACATGCTAGTTGCTTTTAGGTTTTAGTTATTATGAATGATGTTACAATGAATATAGAGGCAGATAAAAATTTTGTGTTAAGGTTTTAGTGTTCTTTGGATATCTAGTTATAGGATTGAAAGGCATAGCATAGTCCTATTTTTTACCTCTTGAGAAAACTCCATACTGTTTATCAATGTGGTCACAACCAATTACTTTCCTACTGACAGCACAGCAGATCCCCTTTCCTCCACACACTCTTACTTATGACTGGAGCTTCTAATGCAGTCATTTTTACTGAGTGAGGTGGTCTCCAATGTAATCCTAGTTTACATCTTCCTGATAATCTGTGGTGATGAGGAATTTTTCAGTTATCCCTCTTCTATAGGTCTGCCTTCAAAAAGTAATTATTCAAATTTTCTGCTCACTTTTTTATTGAGTTGCTTTGTTTTTTGATGCTGAGTTGTATGTTTTTCTATACTTTGTTCATTAATCCTTTATTATATGTGTATACCTTTCCCATGCTTTTCACTCTAACATAGTTCTAATTGTTTTTTACTTTTTTTTTCTGTTGGGGGTAACTCTAAGTTGTGGAACATTTTATTTTACCCTCTTCTAAGTATTTTATAGTTTGGGGCCTTATATCCACATTTTTATTCATTTGAATCTAGGTTTGTATACAAAGTTGCAGGGTGTTCCGACTTCATGTTTTACTGGTGACTGTCCAGAATTTGTTAATAAAACTCTCTTTTTCTCCATTGCATGGCTTTGGATGGTTTGTCATACATTGAACACAGAGTAATGTGTGGATTTATTTCTGGACTTTCGATTCTACTAATCTATGTATCTATTGTTGTTTCAATGCAATCACTGTATCACTGTCTTCCTATTGTTCATCGATTTGCTCGAGTGGGTACTAGTAACATCTCCATTAGTCCTGTCACAAGCAAGTGCAACCCAAGGGCATCTACTTGCTACAGGGACAGGAGGAGCCGAAACCATTCTTCAGGTTATGGAACTGAGGTCCACAATATTACTAGTCTTTGGCATAAAAAGTAAATAAAACATGGTAGCTTGCCAGGCTTTACCGTGTAGGTGGTATAGTCTCAGTAGAAGGCTCTCAACCTGAGCATTTACTGATGAAACTTAAAAGGGGGAAGGTCTAGTTTTCTCTTGGATGGAGCTCTGAGGAACTATGGAATCTGGATGTTGAGAATGATTAACTGCATGATGTGTGGTTTGCTCTGGCTTCTTGCCAGGCTTACTGGTATCAGTTAAAACATGTCTATAACTATTTACTATGAATAAATGTGAAAGAAATTGGGAAAACCTTATGTGAAATTCAGTATCCTATAAAAAATATCGCACAGCCGCAAAGTGGCCGCACGCCATGGGACATATGGATCTGGCGTGGGTGGGTCTCTCTCTTCCGGGGCACTGGCATGGAGGCAGAGGAAAGGGCAGGGCCCAAAACTCCACTCCAAGTCTGGCCAACATGGTCTCTCCCCACTCATGAGAGCAAACCCTTGGAGCAATGTTGGACTCGGCCAGCGAATGGCCGAGCCCCTTACCGGGAGGTTAGCTCCATGGGTTGCTTCCACATGGGGCTGGCCAAGTAGCACAGCTGTGGGTCTGAAGTGGATGGGTCTGGATCTCTTCCGGGGTTGCAAATTAGCTGAGTCTGCCGTGGGTGGGTTCTCTCTCTTCTGGGGCAACTGGCATGGAGGCGGAGGGAAGGGCAGGGCCCAAAACTTCATTCCCAGTCCGGCCAGCATGGTCTCTCCCCTGCTCATGAGAGCAAACCCTTTCAATGCAATAGAGTTTTAATTACTGGCACTTATGGTATACTTAGAAATAAAGTAACATGGTGCTTCCATTTTTCTGGTCAGTCACTTCAGGACGACCACAGTTATTTGTGTCTGTTTATGATTCCACATGAACATTAGTATTTTTGTTCCATTTTCTAAAAAATATATAGCTAGAAATTTTGTTTGGAATTGAACTGTCTGTATATTTCTTATGGTTGAATGAACATTTTAAATATGATTCCTCTACCCATTACATGGACTATCTTTGCCTTTATTTTGGCTCTCTCTACTTTATTTTTTGGCACTCTCTTGGGATTAAACATAGGGTGTCATACATACAAAACATACACTCCACCACTGAACCAGCTCCACTTTTAGTGGGCAGGGGGTTTGGTGTGGGCTACAGTGGTGATAGTCAGAGGTTATTCCCAGCTCTGTGTTCAGGTGTGACCCCTGTAGTGCTCTGGAGATCATATGTAGTGTCAGGACAGAGCTGGGGCTAGGCACCACTGCCTTTAATTGTTTCTTGTCATTTTCATGGTCCCTAGTTTTTCACCTCCTATGTAGTCCTAGGTATTTGACTCTTTTGACTACATTTGTAAATGGTACTGCTTGGGGCCAGAGCGATAGCCCAGCGGGTAGGGCGTTTGCCTTGCACGTGGCTGGCCTATGCTGGGTTCGATCCCCGGCATCCCATATGGTCCCCCGAGCACTGCCAGGAGTAATTCCTGAGTGCAGAGCCAGGAGAAACCCCTGAGCATTGCCGGGAGTGACCCCAGAAAAAAAAGCAAAAAAAAATGGTTACTGCTTTTTAATTTCTTTTTCTTATTTATTATTTACCCAAAGGAATGCAAATAATTTTTTTCATATGATTTTCTACACTGGAACTCTCTGTACTCATTATTTTTTATAGCTTTCTAATGAAGTCTTTAGGTTTTATATATATATAATATCATCTACAAATAATGATAGTTTCACATCTCTTTTCCATCTGAAATCTTTTTTTCTTTTTTGTTGTCTACTTACTCGGGTTGAGACCTCTATTACTCAGTTAAGTAGAAGCAGTGATAATAGACAGCATTGCCTTGTTCCTGATTTTAAGAGAAAAAAGCTTTCAGTTTTTCATCATTGTGTATGTGGGCATAAAGTATATTATGTTTATTATACTGGTACCTATCCTTTCCATTCTCACTTGATCGAGAGTTTTCATCATAAACGGAGACTAAATCTTATCAAAGGCTTTCTGTACACTGACTAATATTATCATGTGATTTTTGTTTTTCTTTTATTTGAAGTAATATATGATTGATTTTTTTTCATATTTTTGCATTTCATTTCAAATTCATTGATACTTGTGCTGTGTATCAGAATATAATCTATCCTTGAAAATTTCTCTGTATGCTTGAAGAAAATACAGCTTCCACCTCATTTTTTAGAATGTATGAGATGCCATTGATTGCTATTTTCTTTTACTTGTTTTTGACTCAAAGCCAGTGATCTTCAGAGATTTCTCCTGGCACTGTACTCAGGAATTACTCCTGATGGTGCTCAGACACCCATATGGGATAGATGCCAGGGATCAAACCCAGATTGGCCAAGTTCCAGGCAAGAGCCCTGCCCACTACCAGCCAGGTCCTGTGATAACCTTCTTAAAAGAAAGTGAACATAATGTGAAAGAGAAGAGAGAGAGAGAGAGAGAGAGAGAGAGAGAGAAGAGATAAAGAACCTGCCACAGAGGCATGCTAGGGGAGGGGGGAGGAATTGGGGTTATTAGTGGTGGAAAATGGGCACTGATGGGGGGATGGGTGCTGGAACACTATATGATCGAATCCCGAACATGAACTTCTTTGTAATTGTATATCTCAGGGTCATATAATAAAATATTAAAAAAAAGAAAGTGAACAGCTTTATTCTGAAGCTTTTTATTTATTAAAGAGAATATACTAACAGGAAAATAACTCAGTCCAATTTCTACTATAAGTTATTTAATATTAAAAACCTTTAAAAGTTAACTCAGAATTCTTTCTAAAGATAAATACAATAAATACTTTTATTAATTGTTTCTTTTGCTAGCACATGCCTTTTAAATAGGTCACATTTTAGATAAGCTAAACCTTGTTTTACTTCCTCTATTGCTAAGCAAATTTTGCTAGCCTCTGGCTAGAGCCAGAGTATGTCTACATTTCTGCTCATTTGGAAAGAAGACGGAGGGATCCTAAGACATCTGCTTGACTTTGAGACAGAGTTTCTCATCTGTAAATTATTGGATTGGTCTAACTAACTGCCTCAGAGTCTCAGTCTCAGAGGGTGTGATGGGAGGTATAGAAACAGCACTGAGAAACAGACCAAGGTATTTTCATTTTAATCTCATATTACTGATTCACTTTGGAAGGTTTTCTTTAATCAAAAAGGGGGTTTGTGATATTTAAAAAAAAAATTACCAACTCCTAGATTAAATTATTGCTGTCTAAGATCCCTTGGAGTCCCAAATTCCCATGATAGAGATTAGTCTTATAATTTTGCCACTTAAATGAAATTCACAGTATTATACTTGAGTCTTTGGTTTGGTTTAATAAGCAAGAACTAACCATACCTGCTCCGAGGATGACCTTTCAGTGAGGAATGCAATACCATCATTTATACCAGGCTCTCTGGAAAGGCTAACATCCGCATTATGAAGGGCTGCTTTGTGTAAGAATCCCAGGAGAACATGGCAGAGGAAAAGTAAGAAACTGTGCTTCTTTTACTCAGGGAGGAAGGGGAGATAAGAAGACAAGCAAGCGAGCAATTCTCAGTGATAGAAATTGCAGGTAGGGGATGACGCCAGTAAGAAAGAAAGACAGTGTGGATGGGAAATATGTGAAGGGAAGAAATGACTAACTTTAAGGAGAAGAGGGGTGGAAAGGCCTTTTACCTGGTAACAAAACACAAAGTTAAATGGCACCAAGGAGAAGGAAATCAGAAGGGGTTAAGAAAGAACACCCAACCAAGTATGCAAGCAAAAAAGGGTAGAAGGGAAAATGAAAAGAGAGGCAGAACTTGGAGGACTTGGCCAAGAGTTTGTTTTAAACCACAAAATAGAAAGATGTGTCTTTGGAGGGTACGAATAGTACTAAAGAGGAACCTGGCAATGTTCAGGGCTTACTCCTGGCTCTGCACTAAGGAATCACTCCTGGCAGTGCTCAGAGGACCATATGAAATGCCAGGGAATGAACCCAGGTCAGTCACGTGCAAGGCAGATGCCCTCCCCACTGTGCTATCGTTTGGTCCCCTAAGAGGAACTTGAGTCAGACGAGCTGATGCTTCTCCTGACACCTCACCAAAAGACCCGTTAACATTATGCACGTGGACAACTCGAATCCATTAACACATGTCAGAGCTCACTGGTTCTTACATACAAGGTTTCCCTTCACTCATCTTTTCCTCTTCATTTTTATCAACCCTATCAAAATCAACAAGGAACACACAAAATTGAGGAAGCTAAAGGAAACAACTTACATTTATATCTAGACCACCTCATTTTGTAATTATAAAACTTTAGGTGATTAAAAATATGATGACAACTTGTTTCTGAGCCAACTTCTGAGGACATTTTAGTCTCTCCTCACAAGGTATCCCTGCCCATATGGGAAGGTGACAAGCTGGTACATCAACTGCTCTATGGAGGTTGAAATCTTGCCATGGAACTTCTGCTGACTTTCTCCTTTTTAAAAAATACTGACAAGTAGTTTCTTTTTAAAAAGGCAATAACTAAATTTGTTTTTCTTTATGGATCTTAGTAAAAAGCAAAAAAAAAAGAAAAGAAAGAAAATTTCCATGATTAAGAGCGAAAAGCCATCTTAAATAGTGTTCCTAATGCTAAGTGACACCCCAGTGATGATATTAGATGCTCCATGGCAAAGGCTTTGTTTTGTGCCAATTCTACGATGGAAGAACCCTAAGGGTTTCCTCCATGTTGGAGAAGGGCACACCATCTAACACCATTTTTTTCTGGAATGCGACAGATTTAGATGGAGTATAAAAAGTTCAGAGAGAGGGAAAAGAAAAGTGCCTGCCATAGAGTCAGGTTTTGGGGCTAGGGCTGTAGAAGGGAAATGGGGCACATTGGTATAGGGAGTGTGTACTGGTGGAGAGATGGGTGTCGGAGCACTGTATGAGTGAAACCCAATCATGAACAATTTTTACTGGTCTATCGCATGGGGATTCAATTTAAGGGGGAGGAGGGAAATTCCGTGGAGTGAGGGAGGGGGGTGGTCTGGCTTGTAGTGAGGCTCTGCCGAGGTGGTGGGCCAGGGCTAGAACCCGCCATGCCTCCCGACTGCCTCATGAACGGCTGTGCACAGGGAGAGCAAGGAACAGCTCTGCCCCATGTGTGAGAGTCTCTGGACCAGCATACCTGGGCCGGATTGAGGAAAAAAGCTGCTGCAGGGTGGGTGTCGGTGATCGGGGCTGTGATGGGCTGGTCTGCTGGGTGGAGTTCTGATGAGAAGGAAGTCCAAAAGTGGAAAATGGCGGCGCCCGTGGAGTGAGGAGGGGGTGGTCTGGCTTGTTGTGAGGCTGTGCCGAGGTGGTGGGCCAGGGCTAGAACCCGCCAAGCCTCCCGACTGCCTCATGAACGGCTGTGACACGGGAGAGCAAAGAACAGCTCTGCCCCATGTGTGAGAGTCTCAGGACCAGCATACCAGGGCCGGATTGAGGAAAAAAGCTGCTGCAGAGACTCTCACACATGCTGGTCCAGAGACACTCACACATGGGGCAGAGCTGTGCACAGCAGTTCATGAGGCAGTCGGGAGGCATGACGGGTTCTAGCCCTGGCCCACCACCTCGGCACAGCCTCACAACAAGCCAGACCACCCCCTCCTCACTCCACGGGCGCCGCCATTTTCCACTTTTGGACTTCCCTCTCGTCAGAGCTCCACCCAGCAGACCAGCCCATCACAGCCTGGATCACCGACACCCACCCTGCAGCAGCTTTTTCCTCAATCCGGCCCAGGTATGCTGGTCCAGAGACTCTCACACATGGGGCAGAGCTGTTCCTTGCTCTCCCTGTGCACAGCCGCTCATGAGGCAGTCAGGAGGCATGGCGGGTTCTAGCCCTGGCCCACCACTCGGCAGAGCCTCACAACAAGCCAGACCACCCCTCCTCACTCCACGGGCACCGCCATTTTCCACTTTTGGACTTCCCTCTCGTCAGAACTCCACCCAGCAGACCAGCCCATCACAGCCCGCTCGCGCAGCCAAGCGGCGCGCTGTTCATCAATAAATGCTTTATTTGGAATGTTTCAAAGAGTTTGCCTCCTGCTCGGCAAGCCTCGCAAGCTTCTCATGTTGTATTTAATATGCCAAATTCCAGTAACAATTATATTAGGTCATTCCCATAACCTAATATAATGGTTTGAGGCTCTTTATGTTCCTGTAGCAAAGCTGATGCCCCTGGCTCTACTGGCATGAGACAGGACATATGGAGATATTACTGGTGCCCGCTCTAGCAAATAGATGATCAACGGGAAGATCGTGATCGTGATCATGATCGAGGGAAATTCCTCCACAAAAATGCCTATTTTTGTGGTAAAAGTTTCTTTCTCTCCTTTACAAAAGAAGGAACGGAACAAAAATAACAAAACCTCCCAGTGAGAGGCCTGACTAGATGAGCAGAGACAGCCTGGCATTCTCATGGAAGCCCAAATCAAGGAAATCTTTGGATTTCTGCTACTCTTCTCAACAAAGCACAAATTTTCAAAAGCAGAGCTCCCAGTTCCATCCCAACGCACCTTCGCTAACGTGGACCTCTCTCGGGTCAAGGTTAATCCCTGCAGGTTAATCCCAGCCAGGTCAATTCCTGCAGGATCCTCTGTATTCACACAGCTCATGTGATCTCAACTTTGCCTGGCTCTCCCTTGGAGTGACCTGCGGATGAGTAAAGTTCAAGCTCCACTCTCTCTGCTATGCTGGTTTCTCTGCCCTTCATTACTTCTCTTCCTTCCCTGATGTCCTTCCATATCCAGTCTGACCTGAGAATTTGGTATTGAAAGTTATTTTATTTTATTTTCCATCAATTATATGTTTTCAACTGTCCCTCTTGGATGATCAACTGGAAGACAGAAGCCACTTTGGACTGACTTATCCTGGGGCAATGATTCAGCCTGAGCAACAAGGAGAAAGAGGACACAAATTCCCTGCATAGAAACCTCATCTTTCCCACTCCTAAAACAACGGAGAGTTGAGAGTGACCCACCAAAACTCTTTTTACTCATGATTTTGTGACCAAAATTACCGTATTTTCAACTGAGAGGTGTTTGGGGAACTAAGATGTATATTATTTTTCCTCCTACCATTTGATTACCTTTTTTTCCTCTTTGTTAGTTCCCAGTTAAAAAAAAAAATATCTGTGATTGGGGGAGGGATAAACCTTAAAACCAATTTTAATTCTCCTATTTTTTTTTCTTTTTTGGGTCACACCAGGCGACACTCAGGGGTTACTCCTGGCTCCTTGCTCAGGAACTACTCCTGGTGGTACTCAGGGGACCATATGGGATGCTGGAGATAGAACCAGGGTAGGCCGCATGCAAGGCAAACGCCCTCCCCTCTGTGCTATCACTCCGCCCCAACTTGGCATTCTTATTTTTTATTTCATTCATTATGAGTTTCTGAAAATGTATCATGATACAGTGGATGTAGCAAGAGAAGCACTGGGTGAACAACAACAAATTAAAATATGTAAAGTTTTTACCCTCGTGGTATTCAAGTTGTCTAGTAAATTGTTCATTCAAACAATTAAATGAACATATAGAACAAAATGTAGAGATTGTAAAACAGGGTCGTGAGTGATATCTCAGCAACTGTTGCCAAACAAATAAAACCAACAAACCTATGAACATAGGAGGATATTTTACATAAAACATCATAAAACATGACCCTGATGTTTTACATAAAACATCAGCGACACCTGTTCTTATCTTTTGTTCTCAGTAGGACCCTCTGTAAGTGCTCACTTGGTACCTGGAACATACCAGATGCCTCTTCAAGTATCTGTGACTGAAAGTCCAGTAAGCCAGCATTGAACCTTTCTTTATAGAAAATTATGGAGAACTGGAGGAAACACAAATCATTTAGCTGCCACTGCCTGGCCCAAATACCCAAGCCACGTTCTCATTTAGATCCTGAGGTCACTCTTTACCCCTCTCACATTTTTATGAGGGAACTTTCATCTCTAACTGCTTCATGTTCCACTCTGGTGAGCCACCAGCATAGAAGGGAGAACATAAGTCATTCTCTGCCTCATTTTCTCACGTCATTTGATACTGCACATGGTCCTTTCGAATGTTTTTTTCTGTATTCCTGGCAAGGGCATGTAACATTGTTTGTGATACTTTTCATTCTTGTTGCCAACTTTTTCTGGAAAATCAAATGAAATAAGATTCGGGATCCATCTAGCCACAACCACTTGGCTCCCTGATGTTGAAGGGTTTCTCTCATCTCTCTGGCCCTTTGGCTACCAACTGCTTCTCCCGCTACCCCCCCCCAAGCCCCCTCTTGTTCTCCCCACCCACCCCCAATCCTACAGGGCTGATGCTTTGTATGAAGATATCTCTGGAGACTTCCTAGGTCCCTCTCTTGTGAGCAGTGAGCTCCCGAGAACAAGCTAATCCCTTCCTCTTTCACACCCTCAAAATTAAACATTCCATAAGAACTCTCTCTCCAGGTGAGACTGACCGACTTTATCTCTGATTGGTTTTCTTCTTGTGCTGATGTGAGAGGCAGAGAAAAATGAGGTGTTCTCACCCAGGCTCTCTAAGAACGCAGTGAAAGCCCCTAATTGAAACCAGCCCAGAATTCCAAAGCGGTGTGCAGGTCCTACACTCTACAAATAGAGTTAGTTCTAATAACAGACAAGACTTGTTGGACTTCCAAATAATACATTGTTATCAATTGTGGCCCAGTAAAGAATTTGAGATTTTCTGGAAGGGACAATTCAATCATTACAGGCAAAAGTGTGTTCCTTTGGGAAAAAGACACAAAAGATGTGAATTATTTAGCAATATTCACCACTAAATACATTAAGCATAAGTCTTGGCCCTTTTCTTGATATTTTGGTTTAAATATTTTCCACAGATAAATCACATTTCTAGAGTAAAACATTGACACTATACATCTACACAACGGAATACTACGCAGCTGTTAGGAAAAATGAAGTCATAAAATTTGCCATGGATGGACATGGAGAAGATTATGTTGAGCGAAATTAGCCAGAAGGAGAGAGACAGATACAGAATGACTGCATTTATTTGCATGGCATAAATATATATGTACATATTATGATACCAATATCCAAGGTCAAGTGAAACATGTATCAGGAGGTCTTGTCAAAGGTGGAAATTATCACAAACATGTGGGAGTCAGAGTTTAGGTAAGACAGAAAATGGAACAGGGTGCTAATAATAGTCGAGGGTACTAATGCCAACCTAGAACTGAGTATTAAATAGAGGCAAAAGGATACACATGACAACCTTTTAATGTATGTTCTGTAATCCATAGTCTGGAAGGGAAGGAAAAGAGAAAGAGAGAGAAAGGGAAAGAAATAAAGAACCTGCCATGGAGCAGGGCTGGGGAAGGGGGAGGGAACCGGGATGTTGGTGGTGAGAGATGGGCACTGGTGGAGGGAGGAGTGCTGAAACACTGTATGACCAAAACCCAAACATGAACTTTTTAATTGTATATCTTTTTATTTGTATATCTCACGGTGGTATAATAAAATACTGAAAAAAAAAACCATTGACACTATTTCTTAACTTTATGTCAATCATTTGGTCGATTTTCCTCAGCATAAAAAACCCACCCACATTTATTTTGGGGTGCTGGATCTTTACTCCTCAGTACATCTATTAAAGACCAGCTGCTGTAAACATTCCCAACTATGCCTTCCCAGTTATACTAATAGGTGGCAAACTTTTAAAACCAAATAAACCAACATCCCTAAAATGGAATGTCAAGTTCCATACATCTTTACAAAAATACCCATGTATATAAATACATGTAGGTGCACGTTAATTCTTAAAACAGAAAATAATATAAAGACAGATTTGCCTTTATCTTTTAATTCTTCAGCATGTATTTCTTAGGTACAAGGATTTTGTTTTATAAAACTTCAGTGCAGTTTTCAAGATGGCTATGAAATTTTGACACAACTCTATTCTCTGGTCCATAATCCACTTTTACTTTCCAAAGTATCCAAACACGTACTTCAATGCTAATTGCTTTCCGTTCTGGGATTATCCCCACTAACACACATTGCTTACTCATTGGCCTTCAATCTCCTTCCATATGGAATAATGTTTCCCCTAGCCTTTGCTTTTGCTGACTCATTCACTTTCAAAAATTGCAGTCTAATGGGTGGTGGGTGATGGGCACTGGTGGAGGGCGGGTGCTGGAACACTGTGTGACCGAAATCTCCAAATGTGAACAATGTTGTAATTGTATATCTCACGGTGGTATAATAAAATGTTTAAAAAATTGCAGTCTAGTTACTCTACATAATATTACCCCATTTGGGGTGACTGATAAATCAAATAAAAGATTATTGTGGGAAAGTTACCCAGTAGGATTCATTCTCTGAACACCAGATAGATGTCACAGTGATTATCTTGTCCCACGATTGGTAAGTGGATCTCTTTGGTGAAAGCATTATCTCCATGGGACGGTAAGCATTTTCCCCTCTGTATTCAATAAGTCATTTGTGAGGAGAACCTCTGAGACCCTCTCAAATGGAAAAAACATCCCCTTTCTCATTGAATTTTCCTTCCCCTATAGGTATTGATACTATTCTGCTTTTATTCATTTTGATCCCAGAATATGGTTAAGATGCTCTTCCCCATTTTTAAACTGTATCAATATGAACTTAAAATTTTCTATTTTATGCTATCTTCACTATCACTATCTTCCCGTTCATCATCTATTTGCTAGAGCGGGCACCAGTAATATCTCCATATGTCCTGTCTCATGCTAGTAGAACCCAAAGGCATCCGCTTGCTCCAGGAACATAAAGAGCCTCAAACCATTATATTAGGTCATGGGAATGGCCTAATATAAATGTTACTGGTATTTGGCATATCAAATACAACATGAGCAGCTTGCCAGGCTTGCCGTGCGGGTGGCATACTCTTGTAGTCACCTCTAAATAAGCATTTATTGACGAACCACGTGGCTGCTAGTGGCTACGTGAGCCAGGCTGTGATAGTCTGGTCTGCTGGGTAGAGTTGTGACGAGAGCGAAGTCCGGATGTGGAAAATGGTAGCCCCCATAGAGTAGGGGAGTCGTCTGGCTTGTTGTGAGGCTCTGATGGGGTGGCAGGCCAGGACTAGAACTTCGCCATGCCTCCCGGGCTCCTCATGAGCGGTTGGGCACAGGGAGAGCAAGTAGCAGCTCTTCCCCATGTCTGAGAGTCTCTGGTTCAGCATACCTGGGCCGGATTGAAAAAAAAACCTGCTGAAGGGTGGGTGTCGATGATCCAGGCTGTGATAGACTGGTCTGCTGGGTGGAGTTGTGACGAGAGGGAAGTCGGATATGGAAAATGGCAGCCCCCATGGAGTCGGGGGTCATCTGGCTTGTTCTGACGCTCTGCTGGGGTGGCGGTCCAGGGCTGGAACCCGCCATGCCTCCCGAGCACCTCATGAGTGGCTGGGCACAGGGAGAGCAAGTAGCAGCTCTGCTCCATGTCTGAGATTCTCTGGTTCAGCATACCTGGGCCGGATTGAAAAAAAAACTGCTGCAGGGTGGGTGTTGATGAACTGGGCTGTGATAGTCTGGTCTGCTGGGTGGAGTTGTGACGAGAGGGAAGTCGGATGTGGAAAATGGCAGCCCCCATGGAGTAGGGGGTCGAAAATAGTAGAAAATTATTACATGTTTATACTATTATACTATTTTATGCAATGTGTTTAAATGCATCGCTATCTTTTTATTGTTATGCTTAAGTTCATGTAGAAGAGCCAGCCAGTAGGCAGCCTTGCAAACCAGTTCCTAGGGAATCATCTCTGAGGATTTCCTTACTTTCTAGTAAAATTAGTCTAAAATTACATTTTAGAAAATGATTGCATGTTTATACTAATAACAGCCAAATAAAAGTAGCATTGGGGTCAGCCTCCTCTTTGAGTTCCCTTGCCCTGGAAGGCTGGTATGGAAGGAAAAGAGTTTTCCCAGGCAAGGACACCATTCTGTTGCCATATCCTCCAAGTTTATATAAATCAACACTTAGTGGCAGACTTGTAGACGCTAATATGGGCTTAGTGATTGGGGGGACACTGGTAAAATCAAATATTGCTTATTCCATTTATTTCTTGACAAGCTTCTTCAGGTATGTTTTGTCATGCTCTTATTACAATTTCTGTACTTATCTATGTAAGATAAGTGCAGAGAAAGGATACAGAATCTTAGGTACACAGTGCTTAACCTTAGGGTTGCCTTGGAGTGCACAAGTTCTATATCCAGTATCTCTGCCCTGAAGATAAGAGCAAACGTTAATGACACAGAATGTTCATGTGGCCTCAAGCACATCTCATTGGTCCCATACGTGTTATAGGGTGGAGAAGACATGAGTGTTGAAGGCAACATGGAGGGAAATCTCTATTCCAGGTTTAAAACCTAAATTCCCATTTCCCCATCAAAAAGGGTAAAGAAGTTAAATTATTCTCTGCTCATAAAAAAGAAGTTAAAAGTTCTATTTTAACCTTTAATCCTTCCTGAGCTCTTAGAGGAAAATAAATGACGTTAGCCAGGATCAAATCCTATTGCAAACTATGTGAGTCTTATGATTACATCTCTTTAGAAGATTATCTGATTAGAGTGGATTCCTCCTAATAGAGATAAATTACACCTTCTCTTATTTGGTAACTACTACACTATGGAAACCAGCTTGCCTTCCCTTATTTGGAGGTGATAACACCAATGGGAATTTGGTCCTGGAAACCGGAGTTATCTAATATGCTTATTGAAAAGAAAAGAGAACAGAAAGTCAGTCGTGGATTCGGCTGGAAAATCAAATTCTGTGAAACTGTAAACAAATTGCGTCCGGACCTTTTCATAGATGGCCTGAAATCTATCTTGGCCAGATATGGTCCTTCCCCCTGGAAGTGGGAAAATACAATATCCCAAACATGATGACAGACTGGAAAGAAAAATAAATGATTCCCATAATAGCCTTGATTTAATCTTTGGGCACGGTTATACTAAGCTCAAGAAGTAAAGCCAAAACATGTTCTCAGACACCTCATGACAAAGTGAGCCCTTTCCTTCTTGCACTAGACATTAATAGTGTGGCTTCGTTACGCGCCATCCCTCACCTCTTCAGTTAGAGGAGAGATTCCCTTCCACCAAGACCCAGAGAAGTTGAGAGAAGCAACCAAGTGTCCCTCTACTTCACGCACTCTAGAACAGTGAGGACTTGAAAAGTCATTGAGAAAGAAATGTGGAACTTCCCTGGGGAGAGTCAGTCTTCACAGACAGTCCTAGGGGGGCTCTTGGCACACAAAAAGGAGTCTGATAAAGCATGTTTCAGACCAAAGCTTTAAATGAAGTATGTGAGAATGTCATCCAAAAGCTAGGGGAGGGAAAAGAGCCAAAATAGTTGGCAGAAACACAGCTGAATCGTGAAACTGTACACCAGGCTGCCAAGTCTCAAAGAATACTCTTAGGTACAATTTACTAAACCAACTAAATAAGAAGCAGCCATAAATTGCAGATGGGCGCAGATGTTGGTGGACTTGAGAGTTGCCTCTAAGCCTATTAAAACTTTAAACACTCCAGTACTTGATAGCCTGAAAGGTTGAAAATATATAAGCTGTTCACTTGAGGTGAACAGATTATATAAGACATCTGTGTGTGTGTGTTTGTGTGCAAGAGAGACACATACATAGTCTGACATAACGATACAGCAATAAACGGACAGAAAAATGGATCGAAGCCTACTGTTGGGCACCCATTTTATCCGTCTGTTGGGCCTGCTGTACAGGCCAGATACCACAGAATAAAAAGTGTCCACAGAAAGTGTCATGCGGTGCCAACAGAAAACAAAAATGGCTCCAAGAGCCAAGGTGTTAGGGGAGCTGGAAAAATCAGAGCCTCCATGACTTTTCAGAAGAGAATGCATGCACTGAGACAAATTTTAAACCCAATTCCACAAGACAATGCAGGAGGGAAAGCAAGCATGACTGTTAGAAAACAGCTTCTGCATTTCCACCCATGGAGACAGGCTCCATGCAGGGAAATGCGACTCCCTTTGAGGCCCATCAGACTCAGGTGCTGGATTCGTGTAGAGGCAGGAAGGGGTCAAGCCTCATACTACCAAGATGACAGGATGATTTTGACCCTTCTTTGAGCTCTGTCCTACCATGTACACAAAGCTTTCACATGCTTTTAAACGGCAATGAGTCCATTCTAAATCACTATCTTTCATTCTGTGTGCTGAGGGAACCCAAATTGCCATACTAAAATACATTCTAGTTTTGTCCAGTGGTGAAATTGTGGCATCTTAATTTTGGGCGGGGAAGAGCATCATAGAAAGTCTCCAAGAAGAGAGGATTGAGACAGTTACTCCTTTATCAGTAATTTCCCTAATCTGTCTTCAGGCAGTCTGGTCTGGAAGCCTACATCAACACTCATGAGATTGGGGAGTCAAAAAGGGGGCGGGCAGCTGTTGGGAGGTGTAGGAAAGGAAAGAAAAACTGGAACATTATAAGATTGGCGCCTAGCTTGGGAGGAATCTGATTAGAAACAGAGGCGATTGTGCAGGGATGCGAGAAGATCTTGGCTCAGAAACAGAATGTGACCCTCCTATGTGACGTGTCCCTGGAAGCCTCTGGCAGGCATTGGGATGAGTTGAACAACTTGAGTGAGAAGGTATAAGGCCAATTTGACCAAATAATGTTGAAAGTCTGAGCTGGAGATAGGACCTTCCAAGGAGAGAATGTAGCACACCAAGTAGAGAACAAAGAGGGACATTTTTCTACTTCCTCTAATAAAAAGGACAGAAATCAGAAGGAAGATGTGTGGTACAGTTGAACAATGAATGATACAGGGTCTTTGTATAGGTTGTTGAAAACTACCAGCAAGTGGATCCCTATAAAATGGCCCATGATATATCAGGCACTGGTATATAAGAAGAAAATAGACAACCCAAACCAAAAATGGGGAGAAGAAATATACAGAAACTTTGACAAGGAAGAAATTCAAATGACCAAAAGGCATATGAAAAAATGTTCATCACCACTAATCATCAGATAGATGCAAATCAAAACAACAATGAGATATCACCTCACACCACAGAGACTAAAGCATATCCAAAAGAGCAAGAACAACAAATGCTGGCTTGGATGTGGGGAGAAAGGGACTCTCATCTATTGTTGGTGGGAATGTCGACTGGTACAGCCTTTTTGGAAAACAATATGGACATTCCTCCAAAGACTAGAAATTGAGCTCCCTTTTGACCCAGCCATACCACTCCTGAGAATATACCCTGGGAAGCCAAAAACACACAGCAGAAACACCATCTGCACTTTTATTTTCATCACTGTCACTGTCTTCCCGTTCATCGTCGATTTGCTTGAGCGGGCACCAGTAACATGTCCATATGACCTGTCTCATGCAGGTAGAGCCCAAGGGAACCTGCTTGCTCCAGGAACATAAAGAGCCTCAATCCATTCCATCAGGTCATGGGAATGAGGTCTATAATTGTTACTGGTATCTGGCATATCAAATACGACACGGGTAGCTTGCCAGGCTCTGCCGTGCGGGTAGTATACTCTTGTAGTCATCTCAAAATCCAGCATTTATTGATGAACCAGGCTGTGGTAGGCTGGTCTGCTCAGTGGAGTTCTGACGAGGAGGAAGTCCGGATGTGGAAAATGGAGGTCCTCATGGAGTGGGGGTCGTCTGGCTTGTTGTGAGGCTCTGCTGGGGTGGCAGGCCAGGGCTAGAGACTGCCATCCCTCCCAGTAGCACTATTCACAATAGCCAGAATATGGAAACAACCAGAGTGCCTAAGAACTGATGACTGGATAAAGAAACTTTGGTACATTTACACAATGGAATACTATGCAGTTGTTAGGAAAAATAAAGTTATGAAATTTGCCTATAAGTGAATGGACATGAAGAGGATCATGTTGAGTGAAATTAGCCATAAAGAAAAAGACAGATATAGAATGACTGCGCTTATTTGCATCATGATATAAATATATATATATATATATATATATATCTTTATATATATATATATCATGCAAACTGCATTTGTTTGCATGATATAAATATACATATATTTATATCATGCAAACAAATGCAGTATATATATATATACTATATATATTATGATATCAATATCCAAGGTTAGGCAAAACATGGATCAGGAAGTCTTATTAAAGGTGAAATTTACTAAAAATGTGTGGGAGTCAGAGGTTAGGTAAGACAGAGAAGAGAACAGTGTGCTAATAATTGTCAAAAGTGATAATACCAGGCTAGAACTGAGCATTGAATACAGGCAAAAGATACACATGATAACCTCTAAATGTATGTATTGCAATCCACAATGTTTAAGAGAAGGAAGAGAGCGAGATAGAGAAAGAGAAAGAGATAATAAACCTGCCATAGAGGCAGGCTAGGGGAGGGGGAGGGAATCGGGGACATTTGTGGTGGGAAATGGGCACTGGTGGAGGGATGGGTGCTAGAACACTGCATGAGCAAAACCCAAACATGAACATCTTTGTAATTGTATATTTCATGGTCATACAATAAGATATAAAAATATAAATAAATAAATAAAATGGCCCAAGGCCCACTCAGAATGGCATAAAATTAAGCAATTTCTTTTAACAAGAGATAATTTCATTCAGTTCTGTCTCTTCCTATGTTGCTTATCTCTTACTTTAAATAAACTTCCTCCTCTAAACTTATATTGCTAATAAAATCAGACACTTATTTATTCCACTCAGTCAAAAGTTTCAAATAAAACATTTCATGTAAGACAGTGACAGATTTTAGTTATTAAGACCTAACTCCAGCAAATATTCAGGATCTGAAAGGGAAAGAAAACAAAACAGTTCAGTTATGATATCAGGGTACCAGCAAATCCTCATGCATGGGAGCTGAAGAAGAGGCATTTAAAGGCAGTAAAAGGGCCTGAAAGGGGCGAGGAAGACGGCAGAGCAGGCAGGGTACTGGCCTTGCATGTGGTGGCTCAGGTTTGATCCTCCCTGAACCCTTCCAGTAGTGGCCCCCTGAACAGAGAACCAGGAGTAAACCCAAAATATAACTGGGTATAGCCCAAAAAATAACCTGAAAAAACAGTAGAAGTTTAAAATCAGGAAGATTCCTCCTTAGACATCACATCACCACTGTTTAATATGGCTGTTAATATAGTTGTTTAATATGGCTGAAGTTTCCTTTTTAAAAATCATCCATTGACGTGGCAGAGAATGTACAGCAGAAAGTACAGTACTTCACACATGGTCAAGCCAGTTTGGATTCACCACCACTTATGATCTGCTGAGCAGTGCCAGGCGTGATCCCTGAGCACAGAGCTAGGAGTAAGCCCTGAGTCCTGCTGGGTTTTAGGAAAAAAAATAATTTGGACTGCGATCATTTGTGGGATATACAAAATATATATAGTGTGACACTTATTTCCAAGGCCAGAAAAATCAGGGTCCAGGAGGATCAGTGAACAGTTGGAAGATTGCCACAAGAGTTTGGGAGTGGGGGGGAAGCTAAGGGAAATTAGGATAAAGAAGGGACAGTATGACAATAATAATTGGAAATGGTCATTTTGGAACTAAATGTTGAAAGTAGGCAAATGGTTATATCTGATGACCTTTCAGTATCTGTATTGTAAACCATGATGCCAAAAAGGAGAGAGAGAGAGAGAGAGAGAGAGAAAGGGGGAAAGAGAGAGAAAACATGCCTGCCATAGAGACACGAGGGGGAGAAGTTGGGAGCAAGGTGGGCTGGGAAGTGTGTTGGACTATAATATGACTGAAACCCAATCAATAACTTTGTAACTGTGTATCGCATTGTGATTCAATTATAAATAGATTTTCCTATACAAAAAATGATTAAAACCTTTTACAAAAAGAATATATCATAAAAATTCTCTTATGTTTTACAACAGTTTAGTGAGGAACTAAAATTAGTTTTGTAGCCATCTTTGACTTCAACTTTGCCATCATCTTCTCCCCTTCATATCTCAGCTAGTCTAGTGATAGAAAAAAAATAACATGCCAGTGGTAGTGCAGTGAGATTTACACAAACATGGGTAAAAATCCCCAGATTTCATAGCTTGATTCACTATCTTCCCGTTCGTCATCTATTTGCTAGAGCGGGCACCAGTAATATCTCCATATGTCCTGTCTCATGCTAGTAGAACCCAAAGGCATCCGCTTGCTCCAGGAACATAAAGAGCCTCAAACCATTATATTAGGTCACGGGAATGACCTAATATAAATGTTACTGGTATTTGGCATATCAAATACTACATGAGCAGCTAGCCAGGCTTGCCGTGCGGGTGGCATACTGTTGTAGTCACCTCTAAATAAAGCATTTATTAATGAACCGCGGCTGCTGTGATAGTCTGGTCTGCTGGGTGGAATTGTGATGAGAGGGAAGTCCGGATGTGGAAAATGGCGGGCCTCATGGGGTGGGGGTGGGGTCGTCTGGCTTGTTGTGAGGCTCTGCTGGGGTGGCAGGCCAGGGCTAGAACCCACCATGCCTCCCGGGTGCCTCATGAGCGGCTGGGCACAGGGAGAGCAAGTAGCAGCTCTGCCCCATGTCTGAGAGTCTCTGGTTCAGCATACCTGGGCCAGTTTTGAAAAAAAAAAAACTGCTGCAGAGTGGAACTCGATGAGACGGGCTGTGATAGGCTGTCTCTGGGTGGAGTTCTGACGAGAGGGAAGTCCAGATGTGGAAAATGGCGGCCCGATGCGGGGGGGGGATCCGGCTTGTTGTTCGGCTCTGTGAGCTGGAGCGATACAGTTACTTAATAAAAAATATTCCTGTGGGAGCCAGAGTGATATTACAGTAGCTAGGGTGCTTGCCTAGCACATGACTGACTGAGGGTAGACCACCAACACCCCATATTGTCCCCCAAGCTCTACCAGGAGTGATCCCTGGGCTCAGAAGGTGGAGTGAGCCCTGAGCACTGCTGGGTATGGTTCAGAACAGTGAGGCAAGGGCACACCTGTGCGGAGAGGGGACAGTGGGGCAGCTCATTGCACTCAGCGACCTGGGTTCGAGCCTCAGCACCACGAGAAGTGATCCCTGAGCAGAGCAGGAGTCCTGAACAAGGCGGATTTGATAAATCAGTAACAGACCAATAAAATTTGATTTTAAAAAAGAGGAGAGCAATTCCCTATGATTCGAGGCCACCAAGTTGCCTGAAGAAAAAGATGGCTATGAGAGAATCAACTATCTGACATCCTCAATGATAGTGTTTGGACGAGTACTGGTTAGTAGCATCTGACTTGTCCTAATCTTGCTCTACAACTATCTAAACTACCTTGAAAGATATCAGCTTTTAGATACAAGACTAGGAGGCAAAGCAATTGGAGTAGGAATAGTCAGTTTCTCTTTTCCATCTTCCCTGGAAAAAAGCAATAGAGCAAGATTAACTATATTTCTATTCAATATGTGTCTAATAAGGACCCATTATTGAAAAGCTAAATATTGAGAAGCAGCTAACTACTAATACTTCCAATGGGCTAACTACCTTTTAATACCTCCAATGGATTAGCACAAGATCCTTTTCTAAAAGAATTGGGATATCATACCAAATGTTTGCTAAGTTCATTACATAGAGAATTCTGTTTAAGGCTCTTTATGACTCTTTCTCCCATTTTATGGATGTGAAAACCAAGATTATAGTTTAGTCATTTGCTTAAAGGCACATAGATGACAAATAGTAGAGCTGGAAGAAGAACATGGCTTCAGAGCCCACTGCCTAAGCAATATGCTGTTCTGTCCCATCTCCCTCCAGCCCAGAGAGCCCAAACAGTCCCGCCAGTGTCACACTTTTACCTAGCAGACCAAGTCTTCACCTAGAGGACCATTTTTGTTCCTCTTTCTTCATTGTCCTTTTTTTCAGTCCTACACTTTCCTCTTTATCTTTTTCACAGCCTCTGACCAGTCTCAGTGTTGGATTTTGGGTGTTTCCTAGTTTCCAATGAGTGCATGTATAAGACCCTTTTACAATACAGCCATATTTTTCTCTGCTAAATAGTTACAGGGGCACTGATATACTGATAGACTAAGTCAAGCTAGATAGGCTGGTGGGCAAGGTTAAGCCAGCAATCTTCAAGTTTCTCGCCCACTCTTTTCATTCATATGCTTTTATGAGTTTCTCCCAAAGTGATTCATTCTAGTGGACACTCATATAGGAAACGCTGACAAAGGGAAGGTAACTGTTGAGGACTAAGAGTTGGTTTACCTGCTTCTCCCATGGGGAGATGGTTTCTACATTGAAGAGACTGAGGAATCCTGCGTGGTTTGGTGCTGGGAGAGGACAGTTCCCTCGGAGTTCCCAGTTTCCATTCTGTGGAGGTGATGCCTTCACCAGCCTGAGGAGACAGGTCGTATCACAAGGTGAAGCAGAGTAGCATCCATGGTGATGCCCAACGCCACTCAGGAGTGGAAGGAGAACTTCTTGAACTTTAAGGGCCAGGTAAATCCTTGAAGAATGTCTAATTTCTTCACTTCATCTCAAATGAAGTCTTCAGTTGAAGACAAGGAAGCTGTGAACACTGGCAAGGCTGAGAAGCTGCAACCAGGTTAGAAACATTTCCGGGCTCGTCCTGGCTGATATAGAGGATGGAACAGGAGGATCCAGAGAACGGATATATCCTATTTCTCTCTGTCTACATTCTTGTGTTTCCTGTCACAATTAGAAAGCGTGGATGGTGGGACCAACTAATAGGGTGCTGCCCTGCACACAGTCAACCCAAGCTCCATCACCAGCACCCCAGCCCTGCCAGCAGTGATCCCTGAGTGCAGAGAAAACCCTGAGCACTGCTACAGTGGCCCCCAAACACAAACTAACAAAAGGAAAACGTGGATGAGTGTCGGGGCGCTCCGCCGGGGTCCCGACAGTGCCGGGAAGCAAGTTCCCTTCTACCTCCGAAGCCGGCGGGAATGGATGAACACTCAGGAATCCGATGCAGTTTTAAAAGGCTTTACTTATCACAGGTTCAGGCATACAAATCAGCAAAAGGAAAAACCCGATGCTTAGGATTCCAGGCTAGAACCCCCAGCCACGTGTAGGCCAAGATGGCGACCACCACGTGTAAAAGCTTTGGGAAAGGAGAAGAAAAACTTCAAAGCAGGGCGAACCGCTCACAGCGAGCAAAACCCCCAAAGAAGCACGGAAGAGTGAAAACCGGCTGGTTTATACTCCTGCAACTCAGACCTTCCTCCCATTGTTATGGAAAGCAGGGAGTGTTAAATGTCCTTAGATAATCCCTCCCTGCACCTCACCTAGGCCCTTTAGTGTGCTAATGCAGCGGCCCTTAAAGGAGTCCTGCAATAGATGAGAGTTAAGAAATACAGAGAAATGGAAATCTCTATTTTCAAGTAAAACTTAGCAACTGAGAAGGCTGTGGGGAGAGGTGCTGGTCCCCCACTTTACTAGCCGCTCAGCTACTCCCCATCACAGGCCAGGGCCTGTCCTGGGACTCCTCAAACCAAGGGTCTTGCCCCCAGAATTCTCTGCAGGCCCAACAGAGGAGAAACAAAATGGCCGCCTAGCCCCCTCTCAGGAGCGAGGGATTCTTCACAGGCTCCAGTTCTCGCCTTTGAAGTCAGAGCAAATTCCTGACAGTGACCTAGGAAAATCGATGTGTGTGAAATAGCCGCCAGTGCCCTAGTCCCTGTTTCCGCTCAAATGCAGCAGCATGAGGAATGCCTGTAGATCCGCGCCTGCCATAGCTCTTTTTTATTTCCTCTCCCGATGCTTAGCAAAACTAAGCCAAATTTTCTCTCTTCTTTCCCTGGGATAAACAGAAAAAAGCCCTGTGTCCTACATTTTGAAACATCTGGTGGGGCCATCAGGAGGAAAGAAAAAAAAAGCAGTGGCTATAATTTAACTTACCTTTTGGGATACTTTTTTATTGCATTTACTTTCTTGGATTCACACACATACAGGGTTTGGCATTTCCCCCATTAGTTAATGGGTTCGGAATTTTATTAATCAATGTCTAAATGTTCATAAAATAATGCCACCTTTTAAAACCAGGGGCAAGGACCATTTCCAAATGCTCCTATTCAGAAGGAATAATATTAAAATGCAGGTTGCATGTGTGCTCATACCAGTCTTTGGGGAATGAAGCATAAGCTCTCAATTATCCCAACTCCCTGCGAAGTCAACCATCAAGGCCAGAAATGTACCCAGGCCAAGGAATGGACCCCAGGAATGGGCCTGTGGGACCCCAGGCAGCCAAACTGAACTCCTCACTTCCCTCCCCTCAAGGTCTACTCTCCTGCCACAGGCGCCAGCAGAGCACTGGAGCCTTAGTCACTCACCCGAGGAAGGGGGGTCGATGCTCAACACCCCACCCCCTATTTAGTGCTCTCCCTAGAGCTGACAGATTGTCCTTAGGGGCAGGAAAGTTGAAAATGCTTACATCATCAACATTCTTTTTTTTCAGAGTACTCACTCCTTTC
The DNA here is from genome assembly GCA_021461705.1 of Cryptotis parvus. Lineage (NCBI taxonomy): Eukaryota > Metazoa > Chordata > Mammalia > Eulipotyphla > Soricidae > Cryptotis > Cryptotis parvus. Next base: position 165,093 of record JAJIBD010002042.1, read on the forward strand.
ATCACTTACTGTGCTGTGTGTTTATGTCCGCCCCCACTGGTTGGCAAAATTCACAAGAGTAGGGATGGTGAATGTTCTGCTCAGATTCAAGCAGCACAAAGCCAGATATGAGAAGGTACTTAGCAAAGAGTCAACAAATGACTGTGGATTCCTCACCAAGGTAAACAGTAAAAAGAATAAGCACATTTGCCCATTAAATATCATAAACACAAGTGTGCATAACTGATTTTTCCTTAAGAATTCAAAACTGTTTCGCAACTCAATTATTCCTTATTCCAGGACAAGAAGTGGATACATAGAATGAAAGAATGGACAGTAATTAATTGCATAGTCTATCATGGAATGGGGAGGAAGTGAGGAGAGAATTAAAAAAACTACCTTTACACTCTTCAACAATGCAGTATTGCACTAGAGAGGTTCCGGAAGGGTAATACATTTCTGATAAGTTCAGAAGCAGATCTGTTTTCAATGATGAGCCTCACCAGAGCAGTTACTGCTGCAGGAGTGTGGATTGGGCGAATGAAAGAGTATTTGGTGAATGGATGTGGAAACGTGCTGCGTTGGGAGTGCTAACCCATGAAGGAAAGCTGGTGTAGGGCTCTGCTGGAGAATTTGTTCTAATTGCTGACCAAAAAAAAGGGCAAAACTCTAGGAGGTCAGTGTTTGGTCCATGATCATTCTAAAATCCAGCACAAGACTTGGGTCTATCACAATAGCAAAAAAGTGTTTCCGAATGAAGTCAAATGTGGGTCTTCTCCTCCCCCCACTCCCCTCCCCAATCAGGCTCCCTGCTGCTCTTCACCAGCACCAGGCAGTCCAACGCTCTGTGCCCAAGCACACCTGAGGGCTGAGGGAGTCTGAATAACACACTTTGTTTGCTTCACCTCTGCCAGAACTTCTTTCTGACTCCTTTCTCTCCCAAACTCTCTGCTTATGCAAACAGCGGCTATAATTTTTTTTTTTTTTTTTTTTGCTTTTTGGATCACACCCAGCAATGCTCAGGGGTTACTCCTGACTCTGCACTTAGGAATCACTCCTGGCGGTGCTTGGGGGGACCATATGGGATGCCGGGGATCGAACCCAGGCCAGCATAGGCCAGCCGTGTACAAGGCAAACGCCCTACTCGCTGGGCTATCGCTCCGCCCGAATTTATATAGCTATATATAAATTATAGTTTTATATATATATATAACTATAATTAATATAACTTGATGCTTCAATGACTTGATCATCTTCATTTCTCGAATGCCTCAGCTACCTGCACCCCAGGAAGGCCCCTCTCTAACATTTCTCTTCTCAGGACCAACATTCCACCTCAGACTTGAACATTTCTGCTTGGGGAAAGACTCCCACAAACCTGAGTCCTCTGTTCCATTTCCTCAAACTTCCTGGAGAAGTTTGAGCCCTGACACTTTCATTTTCATAATTCTGATGACCCCACTGTCCACCTGGACAGACACCACACTGCCTTGGCTTGGGATTAAAGATCTCCTTGGAATGGGCCTCAAAGTGCCTTTCTGCTTTAGGAACCAGAGAGCTATTCTAGGGGTTAAGGAGCAGGTGACCAACCCAGTTCCATCTTTGGTGCTGTTTATAGTTCTCTGAACATTACCAACGGTCATTCCTGTGCACAGAGCCTGAGCACTACTGGAGGTGGCCCAACACCCCACCAAACAAAAACAGAAATCCACAAACTTTCCAGTTTTTATCTCTTTTCACATCCCTACACACACCAGACATTTAAATGAGCCTTTACCATTTGAATTTCCCAGCAGTTCCCAGCCCCTCACCCATTTGTGTTTGAATTTGGTTTTACCTCCCCTTACCCTACAGTGTTGTCTGTCCCTGTAGAAATCTTGAGTGTCCTTAACTGAAGTCCCCCTCCCACCCCCCGCCACACACACACAGCTAACATGTGTTTCCTGGGTCCCCTATGCCTTTGTTTCAATTCCCACACTCCACTGGCTTTCTCCTATTAGTGTTATGCCCAAGGTTTAAAGAAGTGAGTGAGCAGAGCTGAACCCCTTCTTTCTTGGAGATCAAAAATTAGCCACTGTGCATGAATCTAACTATGTCCAGGGAACACAGTCAATGAAAAAAGTGTCAGTAACTTATGGTACTAGCCTTCTTATGGGGACTTCCATTTCTTTTCAAATTGCAAGTTCGTTTAGGGCAGAGACCAGGCCTTCTACCTTTTTAAAATAAAACATAACCCAACTGGTCTGTTAACAGCTGCAAATTAAACAAGACCAGCTGTCGCACACTCTCCCTGCCAGCCAGGAAAATGTGTAGCTTTCTGAAAGTGACCCACATGGTCTCTTGTCTTTAGACAAGATTAAATGGATGCTAATTGAAAGAATAAATCTATGAAGGAAAGAAAACTAACCCTTAGTGAGTGATTATATTGAACACAATTAAATTTACTTAAACTTAGATGTAAAGGACTGCTCAAAAGGATTATACACACAAGATCTTTTTATTGTAATGGTGCTTTGGAGACAACCCATTGAGTGAAAGACTGGCAGCAATGATGACCTCACAGGTGGTATAGGAGTTAATTCTCGTCCCCACAAATAAAACCAAGAACTCTTCCATGTCACATGAAAACAGCCTTAGGGACTATTTCAGGGTTCCCAGAAGATACTTGACTCTTGGAGGTCGAGTGATAGTACAGCAGATAGTGCATTTGACTTGCACTCACCCAACCCAGGTTCAATCCCAGTCATCCCATATGGTCTCCTGAGCACTGCCAAGAATAATTCTTGAAGACAGAAGCAGGAGCAACCAGTGAGTATCATTGAATGTGACTCAAAAAGTAAATATACACACACATATATACATTTATACATATATACATTTATACATATATACATATATATGTAACACACACACACACACACATACATAACTCTTGTGAGCCAGGAACCGACTGTAACTGCACCCCTGTTTACATAGAACAAGGCTCCCTGTCCCACTCTCTGCCATCCACTAAAACTGGGGCTTTGGGAAAGGTTTTAGGTTGTCCAGGATTCAGTCTCCTGATCTGTCAAGTGGGATAATCCCCTTGGCCTTGTTCTTTGGAGGAAGCATGATCTAGTGGTAGAAAGTGGCCTCGAGCCTCACTCTCAGCCTAGGCCTCACCCCACAGGTTCTTACAGCTCAGAAAGCTTCAGGGCTTTGCAGGAACTGGGACCAGCCTCCCTCCTGCTCTAGTCACTGCAAGACCCATGTTCATTCCCCTCATGGTCCTCATTAATATATTCAAGGCAGGACCCCAGTTCCTGCCAACTGCTCCACCCCTGATTTCACCAAGACCAAAATAGTGTTTCTCAGGTAAGGGCAAACACTCCACACTGTTTACAAAAATGCTCGTAGGGCATCGGGAAAAACACCCAGCAGAAAAGAGCATGTGTGACAGACCAGACCACAAATCCTGAAGTCTCTAGACATTGAGGCTGCATAGACCGTCTTTTTGCATTGGTGAATCAGGGGTGAAGCAGTTGGCAAGAACTTGGGGCCCTGCCTTCAATACGCTAATGAGGACCAAGGAGGCAACTGACACCTCCAAATACCACAATACTGAAATTCCAGCAGGAGTACAACAAATTAGGTGGAAAGTAACATAAAAGCCAACTTAACTCAGCAAACAAGAACAATAACACAGAAGGCTCGAATAGCAAGAAACAGCTCAGCAAAACCTCAGACAAGGACTTACTCACAAATTTTCTTTCACTGAAGTATTGTTGATAATTCCATTCACCATTTAGCTGTTACAAGCAATCTAAAATAAATCACCGTGTGCCTGCTAAGGGAGAAGGCTTGAGGGTGGTTTGAAATGAAGAGAGGGCCCGGAGCGATAGTCCAGCGGGTAGGGCATTTGCCTTGCACGCAGCGGCCTGTGCCGGCCCAGGTTCGATCCCGGCATCCCATATGGTCCCCCGAGCACCGACAGGAGTGATTCCTGAGTGCAGAGCCAGGAGTAACCCCTGAGCATTGCCGGGTGTGACCAAAAAAAGCAAAAAAAAAAAAAAAAAAAAAAAAAGAAAAGAAAAGAAAAGAAATGAAGAGAGAAGTAGGGGGAAGGCCAGCCCGGCGGTGGGAATTTGTGTGCCTGGAATAACTGTATTATATGAACAACTTTGTAAACCACAGTACTTAAATAAAGGACTTTATTTTACTTTAAAAGAGCGTGTGTGGCAGAAAGTCGGAGAGAACGAAGTTCACAGGACCAAGCAAAGTGAGAAAAAGACAGAGTGTGTGTGCAGTTCCCATAGCTGGAAACACACTCAGCCCCAAGGCAAAGCTACACACCAAATACACCAGAAACAAGAGCCAGGTTTCTCTGGGAGAAAAAAATTTAGAGCTCTGGAAGGAAAATTCAAATTCAAGAAAATTAAAAGATTATCCCACTTGACAGATTTGGTTTCTCTGGGTCCATCGTTGGAGTTGGGCCCATCGTGACCTTTATCATTTGACTCCATATGCAGGAGCTACTGCTCGCTCACTGGGCCAGAACCCCCAAGCCAGACCTTCCATTCTCTACTAGAAGCTCCTCAGGGAGCACCAGCTCTGCTGCCATCTGGCAGACTCTGAACCAACTGGCAGGGTCCAACTCTCCATACAGTGCCCAGAGATGCGTCCCTCAGACCCACAGCTGAGTCTCTTGAACCTAGCCCACAGACCTCTTCAGGGAAGGCTTGAGGGACGTCCACCAATGTCAATAGAGACTTCCCATGATTAAGGGCCATCCCCAGCAGTAGGAGAGGCCGTGCTCCTTGAGGCCTGTGCTTTCAAAGGCTTCTGTTCATGGAGTCCCAGGCTGGCTTGCCTCACGACCTGGATCCCTCCTCCACAGTTCCATGGCTCTATGCTATGGCCAAAGCTGAGAGGAATTGGTAGAGCAAAACATGCCCCTACAAAAAAACAAATAAATAAATAAATAATGTTAGCCACTGAGCATGAAGCTAAACAGGGAATACAGTCTAGAAAAATATTTTATTTTCTAGTTAAACCTAGTGGAAAACGATGTCTGACCACAGTCATTTTGAGTCTAAAATGGATCAGTGAAGGAAGAAGGGAGACTCAACTGGTGGTCATGCCAGCCAGTGAGGGAAAGAGAAGGCCTGGCCCATCTGCTTGGGGGCCCTTGGAATTTTAGGGCCTGCAACGCTCTAGGGCGGGAGAGGGACGAAGATGCTGAGCGGGAGGCGGGGCTGGAGCTCTTGCACTTGGCTCCCTTCTCCTCGGCAGCAGCTTCCTCCTCAGTGCATTCCCTCTTCACCCACTTGAGGAAGCTCTTCCAAACACAGACGTTCCTATTTGATGGCTCTGCCCAGCCTCAAATGGCCTGACCAACTCTGAAGGCGTCTGTGGGAGTTGAGCAGATGGGTTTGCGGCAGGCAGTAGCAAATGTTTAGGAAAACCTGCGGTAAGTAATGGGAAATAATAGCGCACAGAAGACCAGCAGGCAGCCCCAGAGCCCAGCTGTGAGTAAGTGGGAACCTGGCTCTCACTTAGGCACGGCTGTGTGGTTTGCCCCAGCTGCTGTCCACCTCCTGAGCATTAGCATGGAGATGACAAGTGTGCAGGAGGCCAGGGGACAAAATCTGAGAACAAGTGACAGAGAAGAGAGGTCGACTTCTGATTGCTGTCCAGTCTCACAGAGGGCAGGCCCGGCTGGAGAACAGACAATTCAGCAGCCGAGGAATGTTTCCTAGGTCCCCTCCTCGGTGCTTGTGTTCTTGCTAGGGCTTTTTCCAAAGAGCGACCACCTGGGCTCCAGGGCTCTTGCATAGTTGCTGCGCCTCGCTCACCTCAAGCCCGATTCATTTCGTGCTCTACAACCCACATGCATGCTCCCCCTCCTATCCAGCCTCCCCAAGGGTCAGCACACAGGCAGAAGGTAGAAGACTTAGAGGACCAGCAAGTTCAAAGCTGTGCCAGGCAAACTAAGGGCAGACACAAGTGGTGGTTTGTTTCTTCTTTCCTTGGTGCATGACCTTGGAGGGAGAGGTCGAACACAGGAACCGCCACCCTGCCCTGTGGCCCAGCAGCCACAGCTCAAGCCACTGCTGGTACTAACAAGCCAGGGGGCAGCAGGCTGGACTGCCTCAGCTCCCTGACGTCCCAGAAGGGAAGAGGAGGCCCAGTCACCTCTCAGTCAGCTCGTGCCTGTAGCCGTAGGTTCAGAATGCTGAACTATAGACTCAAGTCTCACATCCTTGCATTGCTTGTTTCTCCATTCCACAAAACTCAGCTGCCTGGTGAGATCTGAAAGGACCCAGGACAGACAGGTTGGCAGGCGTTCGGCTCTCTACGTTCTCTACATTCTCCTGTTGCGAGCATGGCCACGTGAACCAAAGCCTGAAGCAATGTCGGCCTCAAATGCCGACTCTGCAGGAACAGGGGAAAGCCTTCAAGGGCTGTGCCGGCTCAAAGGCCACCGCTTCAATCCACATCATAATCTGGGTCAAAGCAGTTTCAATGTTTGCTTCCTGCTGAGAAGGGAGACATGTGCTGCGTCATGAACCAGCAGAGTCAGGGGTTCTGGCAGTAAGAGTGCCAGGACTTGGGCATCTCAGCATCTTCTCTGGACTCTCCTGTCCTCCCTCACCTAGAACATTAGGGTTGATGTGTTCATCAGTAACTTGCACAATAGTCAGCGCTTTCCACACTCACCACATTTCAGGTTTAATGGAGGACCAGGAGAGGAGTTAGTGGTAGAGACTTCAGTGGAGTTGTGAGGATCATGGAAGAAACCAAATGGGCAGCATCTGGACTCCACCCCCAGTATAACCAGAGCAATTCGATGTCTGACCTTTTCATATATTCAAGTTTGAGGCCAGATTTCTTATGTAATGCCGAGTATGAAGGATGCCAGCCTCATAATGTAGTTCTGATCTACAGAACAGAATGTCTGTCACCTCTGTACAATGGAGGCCAAATTGGTTGACAAGATTCTGCCCTGTTTTCACTGGGATTTATTTATACACACAGAGGAAACCTGCCATCTTTGGGTACAGCGTCAGAAATCAGCCTCAAACATGCACCAGACAATGATATGTTCTGAACTCGTCTTCCCACAGAGTGGGGATCCATGAAACTGGCGTGTTGCCAAAGCACCTGGTACCAATTAGTTCTAGCTCTGGATAAGCGGCTCTACCCAAGAGTGCTCAAAAGTGAATTTGTGCTATTTTGGGCTCTTTGCTTGGGTTTTATTGGGTGTTTTCTTTCCATATGAGGAAATGGTTCATTGCTCCGTTCTCCATGGTACATGCTCTTTTAAATGGTGATGTCTATGTTTGTGCTTATACACCCACATTCAAAGCCCTTTTGGTAGTGGATATCTTCCTTTTAAAAGTACATTGAATGAGGGGGGAACAGGTCAGACTTTAACTCTGAAAAACAAGAGCCCTAGTATAGAGCAGTCAAAAGTCTCTTACTCTTGAATGAAGGAAGAAAAAAATATCTTAAGCAAGAAGGAAGTGGGGAGGGAGGGGCAGAGAGCAAAGGGGAGAAGACAAGTAAGAACAGAGTGGAATATTTTGGAAAAGGGTCCCTCCTCTTTTCAGACATTTCTCAGAAAAAAATTTAGGAGTTGAGCTTCCACATAAGCCAGCTATTCCACTTCTTGACAGCTACCTCAAAATTCCAAAAACTCTTTCAGAAAAAGACATTTGCACTCTATGTTCATTGGAGCATGACTCACAACCCTAAAAGCAATGCAAGTATCTAAGAATAGAAGAGTGCATAAAGAAACAATGGCACATATGCACAATGGAATACTACTTGGTTATTAGATAAAATCATGCAATTTACTGCTATATGAATGGATCTGGAGAGGATCATGCTGAGTGAAGTTAGAAGGCGAGGAATAGACCCAGAATGATTGCTCTCATATGTGGGAGATAAAGAAACATAGTAGGGGAATAACAGTGTCCAGAGGCAACAGGAAACGATAACTGGTTTTCAGCAGGAAGCTTACTAGAGTAGGGAGGATGGGGGAACAAGGGGAAGGACACAGGGACAGTAGGACAAGGATGGAGGGAAGAGGACAGTCTGCTGAAGGATCTGGTGCTGGTATTTTTACAGGAAACCCTACCATTAGCAGTACTGTAAGTCCCAGAGCCAAAAATAAAAATTACATAGAGCACATCTTAGGATTGCATTTTAATCCCAAGAAAAATAGATTTCATCTGGGTATGCTGGATAATTCTTCACTTTATAAATTTCCATCAACATCGTAAGAAAAAGTGTGCCATGAAAAGAGTTCTGAACTTGCCTACCTCTGATTCTAATCTCTTGAGCATTGTTGGTAGAGACCATGGACACATGAAAGTCATGGGCAACCTCAAGCAACTTTGATTTAAAAGAAACATAAATTAAGGCAGGAGACATAGTCCAGTGGATGGGCACTTGCCTTGCATCTCGCTGACTCCTGTTTGATTCCAGAAGAGTTATGTTGCCCTGATCAACTCCAGTAGTGACTCCTGAAGACAGTGCCAAGAGTAAGCCCTGAGCAATTATGGGTGTAGTCCCCAAACCAGAAAACAAAAAATAAAACCAGCAACAACAAAATCCAAAAACTTGTGAAATAAAAATTGTTAACTGTTCATGGTTTCATCTGAGCTCTTTCCCCACTGTATTGACCAATAGAACGTTTTATTTGTTTGGTATTTGATATGCCAAATACCAGTAACAATTATAGACCTCATTCCAGAATGGATTGAGGCTCTTTATGTTCCTGGAGCAAGCAGATACCCTTCGGCTCTACTAGCATGAGACAGGACATATGGGGATGTTAATGGGGCCTGCTCGAGCAAATCGATGATGAACGGGAAGACAGTGATACAGTGATACCGTTCATATACAGGATGTCTGATAAGGCAGCTGCTGGTCATATATGACTACAAAGTATTTGAAATGTAACTTTTTAAAAACTTGAATTTTAATGATTTTGTTTAAGTTCTAATAGAAATAATCATATGGACTTAATGAGCCCTGAATTAAGAACTACTGCAAGTTCACCTCTAAAAACTTTAGGAATAGGGTGCGGGTAATGGGAGTGGCCTGAATTATGTGCTTGGTAAAAGCATTATTAATGTTATTGTAAACCACCGTACCTAAATCAATAAAAATATATTTGTTAATCTTTAGAAACAAAATTTCTTGCTAAGGAAGAGTGGGCAGTGTTGGAGCCCTCGCTCCATTTGTCTGCTTCCCTGCTCAGATGGCAAAGAACCATACTCATAATGCAATAACAAACAGGGTTTATTCCAGCGACCTGGGGCTGATCGCTTCACTGAAACACACAGGTCCTAGTAGGTAGGCAGACGGGGGCGGGGGGAGCGCCACATGGCAATAAAATTTCTGAAGAAGGAAAACTGGTCCTTCAGCTATCCAGAGTCACACCTGTTGTCACATGGGAACCAGACTTGATAAGGCCACTATCAACAACAGATCCTGAGGGAAGGGAAGGCCAGGGGGAAAGTGTGAAGCCCTAGGCCACAGGCCCTTCTAATGGCTTTAGCTAATTAAATCTCCTGAGGTTCCCGCCCAGGACCCAGCTCACAGAAGACTCCAAAAGCACTCCAATCAAAGAAGACCACTCCCAAAGTCTACTTCCCTTGGCAATGGCCCTAGTAACCTAGGTTGAAGCCCCATATGGGAGTAACTTGGGGAGAAATCTATAAAAGCCGTCCTGACCAAAGAACGGGCGTGCACATGCTGCACGGACACATATGCTGCCTGAGCCCATGTGGCTGAGTACATGTAGTGGCTGAGCAAGTGTGTTGCCCGCATCTCCCCTCTTGAGATGTGTACTCTCTCTCTCTCTTTCCCCCCTCCTAAAACCTCCTCAATAAACCTATTTTACTTCACTGCTCGTAGACTCCTGAAAATTCTTTTTTCTGTGAGGTAGACAAGAACCCTAAGGCAACCCTGGGTAAGGCCTAGGACTGACCTTCCTTTCCTGCAAAGAGCAATTCCTCTCTCCAGCCTGAGTCCGTGGCTCCCGAGAAACCTCGGGTGGTGGGGATTAACTCCAGCGCCTAGAGATCAAACGGGCATCAGGCATGGCTGATGGCCACCTCGTGGGGCTGGTGGGGCTCAGGCCCACGCCGCCAGGGGCTCATTGCATACTTTATCAGTCCTAAGCCTGCCCAGCGGGTCTGGGCGGCAGAGGTGGCTGGGGAGAAAGTGACCATCTCTCTCCCCTTCTGGCCTCACATAAGTCACCCGTGGGATCCACCTGCAACAAGTAGACAAAGAAAAACTTATTTCGAACATTTCATCCTCAAAAGGTCATGCAAAGTTAAAGAAAGACAAGAGAAGTGGTCTGTCCTGTTCCAGTCATGTGCTTAACCAACCTTGAGGACATCCTGTCCTCAGCCGGGTGGTAAAACTATACTATCAGATGACCAGGATAGATATGCGTGGTCAATGACTTGTTTCTCAAGAACCCAAGGCTTACATAGTTGGGCCATAGCAGGATCTTACATACAGCAGTACTTGGAGTTACAAGATAGGTGTCAGGTTTACCAGCATCCTGTTTTATTCCATCTCTTCACAGACTGACAGAATCTCCAATGCTCAACTCTACTAAGCTTGTTCTGATACTACCACACTGACAAAAGTATACCAATAACAGTAAATGGAGACACTTTTTTTAGTTTATTTGAAAATTCATGTTCTTATGATACTCAGAACACTCTCTCTCTCTCTCTCTCTCTCTCTCTCTCTCTCTCTCTCTCTCTCTCTCTCTCTCACCCACACACTGTGGAAAGCATCAAATTAAATTCTTGCTCAAAGCTCTCTGAAGTTTGATTCTCATATCCTTAATAAATGTCTTGACTTTTTGACAATGAGAACATGAATGCCTGAGCATTTTATCACCAACCGAAGATTCAAAAGGAATAAAAAAGAAATGGAGAGGACAGGGGGAGGGTTCTTTATAGATGCTGTTTTCTACCTCTTTTCTTTCTTTTTTTCTCTCTTAAACATTTTTTAATAAGTGTGACAGTTTCTGAGAACATGAAAACTCCCCGGCAGGATTGGGGTGGCATTGAGCTTGACTGTCAAGCTTGGCATTTAGACATCTCCTTCAAAGAACCTTTTGTGTTAAATCACTTACTCATTATCAGGGAACCCCATTTGGAGATTCATCAAAATGACAAAACTGAGAATCTCCAGGGCAGGAAACAGGTCAGCAGACTCTGGAGAGAGCTTGATCTGTTTGAGCCTTAACAAATGCTCTCGAAGCAGCCTTTGTTCTCCTCCATTATGGTGGAAATGATTCAGCTCCAGCTCCCCACCTTTCCCTCCCTTCAACGCCACCCTTGACCCTTCACCCCCCACCCTTTCACATTCGATCTTTTTGCTTCACTGGCCTTTCCGGATGGGGAAGAATCTCACCAGATCAAGAATGCACCTTTTCAGAAGAGGTCAATTAGTCCTGGGGAGTAATGAGGCTAAGCTGCCCCTCTCCAGTTTGACCATTGATTTAAACACTATTCACAGGCTCCAGGGAGCAAGTGAGGCAATGTTCTGGGAACTGACAAGGGACTTTATCCCCATTCCCATAACCCATGCCAGTCACCCAAGAGAATCTGCCACCAGCCCTAGCTCCCTCCCACCCAGCGACATAGTAACCAAAACAAGCCCCTTCTGTGTGCACTTTCTGTAGCGTGTAATTGCCTGCTAGTGAAAGGGAAGAATGGAAGGAAGACGCATGAAAGTCTCAGAGGAATTAAGGTACAACAGCTTCTCCAGGCCTAGAGGAAAATTTGGGGGGAATAGTTCTGGCCTTTAGGCTGGACTGTGGACCCAGAACTGCTCCATTCCAAACCTTGACCACAGTCATACAGTACCTGGCCACCATGTGCTTCTCGAACCTGGGCTGCAAGCATCAGAATACCTTTGATGTAGGCAGGTCCCACAGGTGGCTTATGTGAGGCGGGAAGGGGAGAGATGGTTACTTTCTCCCCCAACTGCCTCTGCCGCCTGGGACCGCTGGGCAGGCTAAGGACTGATACAATCTGTGATGAGCCCTGCAAGGTGTGGGTCTGAGCCCCACCAGCCCCACAAGGTGGCCGTCAAGCTGATGTAGGCAGGCAGACGGGGGCCCACATGGCAGTGAATTCTTGCCCTAAGACTGACCAGAGTCACCTTTTGGAACCAGGAACCAAGACTTGATGAGACCCATTAACCAACAACAAACCTGGAGGAGCTGGACCAACCTTTCACTGCCCAGTCCTAAATTCAATTACATTCCAGGACAGAAGATCCAGCAGGAACAGAAGTCAGGAAAAGGAGATTTTCAAAGAAGACCACTCCCAAAGTCTACTTCCCTTGGCAATGGCCCTAGCAACGAACCTTAACCTAGGTTGAAGCCCCATATGGGAGTAATTCGGGAAGAAACCTACAAAAGCCATCCTGACCAAAGGACAGCGCATATATGCTGCCTGAGCCCATGTGCGGCTTGAGCCCATGTGACCGAGCACATGTGGTGCCCGCATGTGGGGGGTGTTAAGGGTTGTGCAGAAGAAGGTGGATCCAGCTTCCTCAGGGTCTATTGCTGGTTAATGGGTCTCATCAAATCTTGGTTCCTGGTTCCTAAAGGTGACTCTGGACAGCCTTAGGGTGAAAGTTCACTGTGGGGGTGGGGGGGTGGGGGAGAGGCACTGTCTGCCTGCCTCATCACTGTGAAGTCTTAGAGTCTTGTCCTTCTTGACAGGACTGATGTAGGTGGGAGCCCATGGGTGACTCAAGTGAGGCAGGAAGAAAAGGGACAGTCACTTTCTCCCATCTGCCTCCGCCATCCCAGGACCCCCTGGGAAGGACAGGACTCATCCAGGCCTTGCAGGTTCTTGTCTTTGCCTCTCTGAAGAATTACAGGAGGAGATGAGCTATGAAACAAACAAACACAAAACCTGATTTTATTTGGAGGCTTTTAGGAAGGGGAAGGAGGATAGAAAGTGGGAGAGAGAGAACACATCTCAAGAGGGAGATGAGTGTAACACATACTCTCAGATGTCATATGTGCTCGTCCACATGAGCAATTCCTTTGTTCTAGGCAGCTTTTATGGGTTTTCAAGCTGCTCCCACCTGGGGCTTCCACACATGTCCGTTCCTAGGGCAGTTGTCAAGGGCTGGTATAGAGTTGGGAGGAGTCTTCTTTGAAAACTCCTTTTCTTGACATCTGTACCTGCTGGATCTTCTCTTGGAGAATGGGTCCAGCCTTCTCTGGGCTGTGCTAGCTCCAGTTCTTGGCTCCTGTATCCATAAAGAGGCTCTGGACGGCCTCAGGGCTATTGGTTTTATTCATTTCCTTGGGTCCTCTGCTATCTATCTGCTTGCATCAATGATGACTGTCTCTTCCGCCCCCTGTAAGTGACTCCCTAGGGATAGGGGAAACAGTCCATATTTTCCAGAATCTTTCCAACTTGAACCAAATAATACATGAGCTCTTATACTTGTCTTATTTTATCACTTCTGCCCCACAATTAATATCCCTGGTTCTTTTCCCTGAGTGCCTCATATAACATGGTTGGAAAATGATTAGAGTCAAAGCTGATGATTACAGCCAAGATCAGTCAGAAATTCAAACTTGGCCACATCAGTAAAGAAACCATCATTTTCTCATTATGCCTTATCTGTGTTCCGGGTGGGGTGAGGTTTGCTTCGGAACAAACTGTGGCCAGGACCAAATGGCAATTGGCTGATGAGACAGAAACATTCCCAGAATCAGAGATCACCTTGGCCCTAGCATGGAAGACAGGACTCATGGCCCACCTGGCACCAGGAAGCTCCCAGGCCACGTTCTGTGCTTCTCCATATCTACCCCCTATGGATAACAGGAGCCAGGCCAAGCACACCAGTTCCACTAGTCTTGATTCCCTTTTCCTGGCCAAGACAACTTAAAAATCCCATTTAGTCTTTCCCAGGGCACGGCTCTACCCCAGCCTCACCAGAGGCCAGTAGGTCCACCCTGAAGTGCCCCTTAATAAATTTCTCCTATGTCCTTCACTTTTACTTGTCTCTCTCTCTCTCTCTATGTGCCAACTGAGATCAGTCACCTAACAGGAAGCAGGGTTAGAGACGTGTGAGCCAGGGAAAGGGTGCAGCTATGGTTAAGACAAGAGTACTTGGAGACAGGAATGAGATAAGTTACTGAGAAAGAACATAAGTCTTAGAAAAAATGAAAGTTTTTGAACAAGCTCCTGTCGGGAACTAATAGGCATTTTCAGCCCATTAATACTTATATCCAAAAGTAACTTCATATGCACTTTTTGTACTCAAAGTATGGAGTTCATAGAGATTAAATATTTGTTCAAGGTCGTGTAAATAATAAATGGCAAATAATAATGTGTTCTAAAACATCTAACTTAGTATCATTCCTCCAACTTATAGGCACATCTTCACCTCAGACAACCACGTGAGGTCCAGGGCTTCCTATTTCCAACTTTTCATCACTCCTGATTGATTTGACTTTTCTGGGCTGAATTCATGAACTACCATAAACTTTCATTCCATCTGTCCACCCAGACTTGTCTCTCCTGAACTTGGATAGTTTCCTGATCCCAAAAACTTGCGTGAGTGTCTAGTTCTCCCCTCATAGTTATATGGTATCATATATTTGAGCTCTTTCAAGAAAAAAGAGTGAGTCTAGCCCCTGAGTCATTGAGTGCATGTGTTTGTTTCCAGGCAAGATCAGTGAACTAACTCTCAGTGATCAAGGAGGAAAATAAATTTTTTGGGTTAGGCATTCCAAATCATTACTTGAATTTTAAATTTCTCTAAATCTTTCTTAGGGTTGTTCATATCCACCATCACCACTAACACCCTGCTACTTTTTGTGTATGATATACCAAAAATCTACTGATCCAGGGATATTTTTGGAATTGCTAGAAATAGTGAAAAAAAGGGAAAACCATCCAATTGTTTTAAGGCTCATGAGTAGACTTTTGCTATAGCTCCATCATAAATCCATATAGCCAGAGGCAAATCTCTAGAGGCCATATTCAAGCTTCCTTCTTGCAATATAACTGTTAGTTGAACATCATTAAAAAAAGTTCATGTTTTTTGCTGAATGGACATTGCGTTCTTACTAAAGCATCTTGTTTTCACAAACTGAAGAATATCTGTATCTTTTACACCTCTTAGAAAGCAGGGCCTTAAGGATTCAATCTCTGCAAGTTATAGCCTTCAAGTAAAAAATGTCCAACATTGGGCTGGAGCAATAGCCCAGTGGGTAGGGTGTTTGCCTTGCACGCAGCCGGCCTATGCCGGCACTGCCAGGAGTAATTCCTGAGTGCAGAGCCAGGAGAAACCCCTGAGCATTGCCGGATGTGACCCAAAAAAGCAAAATAATAAAAAAAAAAAAGTCCAACATCTGTGAGCAACCAAAAATCCCAATCTTTTCTGAAATAGCTTAAAACATATCAAAGGGAACCAAGTTATAGCCTACATTAAGGCTCTTTTATTCTTGTTCTCTTCGGCTCTGTCCTTCCTAATATCTGTTACACTGCAACTTCCCACAAACTTTTCCCTGTATGTTATTCTCAACCTCCAATCCCCAAATCCTTCTCTAAAATAAAAGTAGAAAATTTACATTTTGCGAAGGGCCCTTTGAAAATTTAGAGCACCATTTGTGGACCATCCAGTATAGGGAGGCAGGCTGCAGGCAAGTGACAGGAAGTATGTGTGTTCAGGGCTTTATTCTCACAGGTTCTGGTATACGATCCAACAACAGGAAAACCCCATTTGGGTTCCTGGCTGGGCCCCCCACACACACACACACACGTAGACCAATATGGGCGCCACCACGTGTTAAGGCCTAACAGGGAAGAGGCAGAGAGGAGAGGCAGAGAAGAGAAGCCAAAATGCCAAAAAAGGGCCCTCTCCTTTCTCCTAGCCCATTTTATAGATAGAAGACCACCAAAACCTTCTAGTCCAGCCCATCATGGGCTGGGCTATCTAGAGATGAAGCTAGGTAAAAGAGCCTACTGAAATGCAGCTCTTCAGGTGTGCCTTTTTGACTTCACAGATGCCAGAGCTGATTCAAAATCTCCCTAGCAGAGTTGAGAAGGGCTGCAAGCTAAGTGTAGCTGGAGCTTAAGGCTCAGTAGGGTGTGTCACCTAACAGTGGCCGTGTGTGCAGGGCAAGCATCAAGCCAGTTGAGCTATCACTCCAGTCGCTTTAGAGATTTATATTCATTTTTATAAGTATTTTATTATACCACCGTGAAATATACAACTACAAAGATGTTCATATTTGGGTTTTGGTCATACAGTATTCCAGCACCATTCCCTCCACCAGTGCCCATCTCCCACCACCAATGTCCCTGGTTCCCTCCCCCCTCCCCAGCCACCTCCATGGCAGGTTCTTTATTTCTTTCCCTTAAAGATTTATATTTAAATAGACATCAAAGACTTAAAGAACTATAAAGTATAGTTTTTTCTGGTGATTGCAAAAATTAGTCTATTCATGAAATACTTGATTCGAACAATATCTTTAACATTCAACTTTATTCTCCACTCTGTTGTTACAATACACACCTCCTTATCTACGGGGATACATCAATGAATACTAATGGATGCCCAAAACCTCAGGTAGTAACAAACCTCATATAATCTCTTTTTCCTACACACATATAGGCATAATAAAATTTAATTCAATTGCAGTAAGAAATTAAAAATAGTAATCAATAATAATTGATTTGGAGACAACCACTGGACTAGAGCCATTACCGACTGGATCCCACTGGATGTCAAAAGATCACGTGGTCGCCCACCTACAAGATGGTCAGACTTCCTTGTAAAGACCCTGAAGGAATGGTTTGAGGCTCTTCATATTCCTGAATCAACCAGATGCCATTGGGCTACATTGGCACGTGATAGGGTCCAATGGAAATGTTACTGGCGCCCACTCCAGCAAATCGATGAATAACGGGATTCAAGTGATCAAGTGAATAATAAAATAAGCCAATTATAACAATAAACTAATAAAAGATATATAAATGTAGTCTATATCTCAAAGCATCTTATTGACTGTAACATTTGTAGATCCTGATTAATCATGAGAATCTGATATAGCGAAAAGCAAAATCACTTCTAAGGGACATCTGTTAAGTTTCCTTTCAAAGCTAGAGCTAATTGAGAAAAGAAAACATTAAAGTGGATTTTTTAAACATTATTTCTGAAAACATTGTTTACTATTCGAAAGTGTATTGATTTCAAGTGAAATCAGTAAGAACTGATTTCATCTAGATATGCCCCTCAATGGTCAGTCAAGTGACCTCACTTGTCACTTGTCACTTGTCTTCCCGTTGTTCATAGATTTGCTCGAGCAGGCGACAGTGCAACATCCCCATTTGTTGGGAATGAGGTCCATTATTGTTACTGTTTTTGGCATATCGAATACACCATGGGTAGCTTGCCAGGCTCTGCCATGGCTCTGGGTTCATCCCAGTCTTTTCCTATGTCAGACCATCAACCATCCATCAGATTCATGAAATATAGAGAAAGAAACTGGCTACAAAAAAAACAAAACAGTGACCAACAGGGTCAATAGGAAAGGCATCAATAATAAAACCCCAAGATTTCTTTCAGAGATGAAAGATAACATAACTCCTGGAATAGAAATATGAACTTTAAGGTAAGGTTAAAAATCTTAACGGAAATGGGAAAAATATAAACTGGAAATAGGAGAGAAGAGACTTTTAAAAATAGAGCATCATGACCAAAATGAGTCAGAGAGAGAGAGAGAGAGAGAGAGAGAGAGAGAGAGAGAGAGAGAGAAACAGACATCAGAGAATGATTGTACTCAAAACACAATATGAGACTAATACTCAAGGTCAGGAGAAACAGGGACCAGGAGGACTGGTCCATGGTTGGAAGCTTCCAAACGTGGAATGGCAGGGAAATGAAGATAGGGCAGAGAAGGGACCTTTACTACAAGGATAGTTGCTCTAGACAAGAACCGAGTGCTGAAAGTAGGTAAAGGGACAGACATGATAACCTTTCGTACCTATTGCAGCAAAACCATAATGCGCAAAAGGAGAGAAAGAGGGATAGAGAGAAAAAGAGAGAGAGAAGGAGAGAGAAAGAGAGAGAGATGCCTGCTATAGAGGAAGAGGCAGCTGCAGTGGGGATGGAAGGGAAACTGGGAACATTGGTGGAAAACATACACTGGTGAAAGGACATTGGAACATTGGATGACTTAAGGGTGCTGGAACATTGTAGTGAAACCAAATCATAAACAACTTTGTAACTGTATATCTCACAGTGATTCAATTTTTTTTAAAAAGTAAAAAAAAAAAAACTGTTTACAGAGCATTAAAAAGAAAAATACAGCATCAATCAGGTCTGACCTCTGACTAACAGGAGTTGCAGAAAGATCACCAAATAAACAGATGGAAGTGAAAACAAAAACAAAAACAGATAATGCAGGAAACTCTCCCAGAACTAAAGGCCATGAGTTTCCAAGATGAAGTGGCCCACAAAGGACAATGAACAAAAAACAAGCCACACCAAGATAAATCACTGTAACATGTCTAAATATTGCTAATAAAGAACAAGTCCTAAGAAATTCCAGACAGGAAAAACAGAACTTATAACAAGGGCCAGGAGTCAGCATGACATGGCATTTTCCAAAGCATCCTGGAATCTAGATGCTAGAACGATACTATCAATATTTGAAATTTAGAAATAGTTTTCAATCTATAATTCTACACACAACAAAATCATAGTCAACACAAGCATGCAATTAAAAATTTTAATGAAGTTCTTTAAAATGTTATTTTCCTGATTCCTAAGTCAGAAAGTTACTGAAGGGTCTGACCCACAAAAACAAGAGAGTAAATAATCAGAGACTTCTAAGAAATGAAGATATAGTTCCCCGAAAAAGAGATTACATTCATACATGAAGAGAATTCTTTGAATACCAATAAAGGAAGTACTCCATTCAACAGCTATGTAGCAGGCATTAAAACTCCTCAAGATTGATTTACTTGTATCACTTATCTTCCCGTTCATCATCAATTTGCTTGAGCAGGCACCAATAACATCTCCATATGTCCTGTCACATGATAGTAGAGCCCAAGGGCATCTGCTTGCTCCGTGAACATAAAGAGCCTCAAACCATTCCATCAGGTCATGGGAATGAGGTCTATAATTGTTACTGGTATTTGGCATATCAAATACGACACAGGTAGCTTGCCAGACTCTGCCTGGATAGTAGTTTCATACTTGCCAGGCTCTACCTTGGATAGTAGTCTTATACTATTTTTTTTATATCTCACAAATTAATTAACAATAATGTTGAGGTAAGGAGCCACTACAACCATCTCTGGCCATTTTCTACAATGGTATGGGCATGTAGAGAGTATTAATTAGTGCCAAGGTGCCTTCTTCAAAGCCATCAAAAACAACAAAAATAGTATGAAACTACTATCTAATCAAGATTGATTAGAGTAGGAAAATTAAATACTACTGAAGTACTGGCCTCTAAGAGAAAAAAAATTAGAGAATGTGGAAAGTAATTAACATAGATATAGAACACTAAGCAAATTAAAAAAGAAACTCCAGGAAAATAACCCAAAAGGCTACAAGGAAGGCAATGGAGTTATAGAAAGCTATCTGCAATATTTACATTGTCCAATAATACAAACATGGGGTATCATTTAACCTATGACCATAGTTCAGCTGCACTGAGAGGATGGAGCTGGAGAGAAGTGTGTATGTGCCACGTGATAGAGCTACACGATACCATTCACAAGAAAACCCAAAGATGAAAGACTTATTAGTGGCATTGAATTATTTAGAAATCCAGAGCTGAAGACCAAAAAGTAAAGGTAAAAAGAAATCAAAGCAATCTCTCCCAGGAGAAAGTGACAAGACAGAAAGCAGATTTCTCTTTTATTTTAATTCTTGTGCTCCAATTCGATTCTTTTCCCTTCTAGAGATATATTCCTTTCAATAATCCTACAGAGAAGCAGGACATCTGAATTTCATTTAAAAATCCATTCTGTTGTGTTGAACATCAAAACATTAAAGGGGCCACATTGAATCAAGGGTCCAGGGCCCTCTGAACACTACTTGAGAACCCCCAAATAAATTAGTGAACTAATTAATGAAATTAAAACATGAAAGGGAAGGGGAAGACAGGGGGTTGTTCAATGGTAGTCACTTTGCCCTCCATGTAGGAGGCACTGCATTAAATACAGGGGAGGACACTCAGCACATAGGTCTCCTTCTGACCTCTGTGCACCAAATTATGTCTCTGAACCATGGGAAAGCTTTGAAGATGGCACCTTGGCACTATTTGATTCTCTCTGCATGCCCATACCATTGTAGAAAATGGCCAGAGATGGTTGTAGTGGCTCCTCACCCCAACATTATTGTTAATTCATTTGTGAGATATAAAAAAAATAGTATGAGACTACTCTCCAAGGCCAGGCAGAACTTGCCCAGGAGGAATTGTCCAGGGTTAGAATCTACCACAAAGGTGTGGGGAAGTAGGTAAGACAGAGGAGGAACCAGTTCGACAATAATAGTTGGGAATAGTAACACTGGACTAGAACCGAGTATGGAAAGTTAAGGAATATACATGATAACCCTTCAATGTCTTGTTTTGCAAAACACAATATGCAAAAGGAGAGAGAAAGTGAGAGACACAGAAGAAAATTGCCCGCTGAAGAGGCAGGTTGTGAGGGGGTGAGTGGGAGGGAAACTGGGCACCTTGGTGATGGGAAACGTGGTGGAGGGATGGGTGTTGGAACACTGTATGAATGAAACCCAATCATGAACAGTTTTGTAATGCTCCAGTGCACGTTAACTGAATGGAAAAACAATTATTATTACTATTGAGATTATTGTAGTGGCTCCTCACTCCAACCCTGGGACCCTCCCATAACATCCAAAGGAGCCAATCAGCTCAGCCTCCAACAACATGGGCATCTGCCTTGCTCCTGAAAAAAAAAAATCACACCTTTTTTCTTTACAGCAACAGGGACCTCAATCCCCAGAAAGAGCAGAAAGAAAACTATAATATAAAACAAGAGAGATGAAACTGTGGAAACAATTTTGGAACCCACGGGACTTTTGAAAATGTCCTTAACAAACTGTGAAATCAGAGAGATAAAAAATCAGATGCCCGGAGGGAGAACAGCCGTGCCCCAAGCGCAGCCCCCCTCACCCGGAGTCCTGGACAGCCCAGTTTCCATGCCACGGCTCCAGGAAGCAGGGGGGTAGGGGAGCTAATGCATGTCTCCTGCTCTGAGCTGGCTTCCAGGATGCGGCGGTTGGAAAACAGAGAGCAGGCGATTTCTCCAACATGTGAAGTTGAACCTACTGGATGGAGAGGATAATGGATGGAAAGCAGGGATCTGGGAGAAGGCTGCGAGGCAGAGAGACCCTGCAAAAAAATCCTGAGAAGTGAGTTCTTTCTCAGGACTTGTATTTGCTGATTCCACGCATCTGTGTGGGAGGCAGAATTACAGAGTTTAATTGGGTTGGGGACAGTGGGGCTTCCACCAGAATCGATTTGAAATGATCCCCAGGGAAACCGTCCTGGCTCTGTAGAGATGAACTGCTGAGCACTGGGCGCAGGGCAGAATGCGAGATCTTTTCAAAAGCACCTTTGTTTGCTAAGCACGTCAGGGTCGTGGTAACTGTCCCAGAATCTGCGTGTGGCTTGGGATCAGAATGCATAGTCCATCCTTTATATTAGTCACAGGGATCATGTGTAGGACTAGGAGATGGTGAGAGAGAATCCAGAAGAGTGTGGTTGATTAGAGCAGGGAGAAACAGACTGATTTCCCCAAGTTCCAATAAATAGAAGACAGGGGTGAGAAATAAGGAAACATTTCTATGGAAACTCATGTGTGAGGCTATGGCTCCAGCGTCACTGGTCAGGCTACTCGTGGCTTTCTTGCTTTTCTGATCACTGGCTCAAAGGAATTCCAGAAAGCCACAGCCGCCTCATCACACCCTCTGGAACACCCCATATCCAGGCTCTTCCTACAATCACAAAGTTGCAGAAGACTGCAAGAGTGCAGCGGGTCTCTGTTTCTAACCTGGACGAGAAATGACTGAGGTCGTTACTGCGACCCTCATCCATCACAATATCAGGTAACTTCTAGATCTGCCTGGGGCCAGTCTCCCTGGTTTCCAGTTCCCCATCACCCATAGCTGCCATATACCTTTTAGGACCAATGGTACCACCCCATAGAATTCTACTCCTCTTAAACCGCTCATTCTTGGCCTGGGGATGTCTCTATGATAGCTCCAGGAACCTATTGGATGAAAAGAGGGCAGCATGGAGCATGCACCAATTCAAAGACAAAGAGACAAATGGCAAAACACACTCAAGGCAGAGCAAGAAGGCACTAAAGTTGGGGGAGAAGAATGACTGCATTTATTTGCATAACATAAATATATATGTACATATTATTATACCAATATCCAAGGTCAAGTGAAACATATATCAGGAGGTCTTTTCAAAGGTGGAAATTATCAAAAAACGTGTGGGAGTCAGAGGCTAGGTAAGACAGAAAATGGAACAGTGTGCTAACAATTGTCGAGGGTACTAATGCCAACCTAGAACTGAGCATTAAATACAGGCAAAAAAGATACACATGACAACCCTTTAATGTATGTTCTGTAATCCATAGTCTGGAGGGGAAGGAAAAAAAAAAAGAGAGATAAGGGGAAAGAAGTAAAGAACCTGCCATGGAGGAGGGCTGGGGGAGGGGCGAGGAACCGAGGACATTGGTGGTGGGAGATGGGCACTGGTGGCGGGATGGGTGCTGGAACACTGTATGACCAAAAACCCAAATATGAACTTTTTAATTGTATATCTTTGTAATTGTAAAAATAAAAAAATAATTAAAAAAAAAAAGACACACTAGCCACCACCTTCGCTGTCTGGACACTGGGAAACTACCTCATGACCAGATTAACAGAGCAAAACCAGTTCGAGCTCAGGTAGGTGGCTCCCAGAAGCGGGAATCACTGGGAATTCATCAGATGGAGTCAGGGGTCGGCCCTTCCCCCTCCATTTTGTCGAGCCTGGTGGCCCCCACCCAGGAGCTGCCCTGGGGCCACCAGCCATAGCATGAAGAGCCTCACAAGTGGCTGGGAAGCTGGAACTCAGCTCGCCCGGGCCCAGCTGACCATGGGGCTCCCGGGAGGACAGATGGATTTTGGGAGTGGGCCCATCACCTCTGGGGGTCCCAGAAGCAGCCAGATGAGACTCACCCACCACACTAGCCACCACCTTCGCTGTCCGGACGCTGGGATACTACCTCACGACCAGATTAACAGAGCAAAACCAGTTTGAGCTTGCGGCCTGCGTCCATTAAAATAGTGGAAACAGTAATGTCCTTTAATGCACTGCATTGCACGATGCACGCAGGAAAGTTTGGCGGGAGGGAGAGATAGAGAGGAGAGAAATGACATACAGAACCCACCAAGTAGTTGAAGTGTGGAAGGGGGGGGGGGGAGGTGGGGATATTGGTGATGGGAGATGGGTTTGGGTGGAGGGATGGGTGTTGGAACACTGTAGAACCAAAACTCTACATGAGCATCTTTTAATTGTATGTCTAAAATGGTGTAATAAAATTTGGGGGGAAAATAAATAAACAAACAAATAAATAAATAAGTTGGGGAGAGAAGCTAGTGGGATGTAGACTGTCAAGGGCTTGTGTCTTTAGGAAGCCATTGTAGGCTATTGAATGGGAAAGAGGCCTTGTACTCTAGTTTCCAGATGGAGGATCATTGATTCACATGCAAGAGCTAGAAGACTAGCATAATGGTCACGGATTTCCTTTGATAAAAAATGATGCTTATGACTTGAATAAGGGCAGCAATGGTAGTACAAAAAAAAAAAAGATGCTGGGCCGAGCAATAGCCCAGCGGGGTAGGGTGTTTGCCTTGCACGCCTGGCCTATGCCGGCCCGGGTTCAATCCCGGCATCCCATATGGTCCCCGAGCACCGCCAGGAGTAATTCCCTGAGTGCAGAGCCAGGAGTAACCCCTGAGCATCGCTGGGTGGGTGTGACCCAAAAGCAAAAAAAAAAAAAAAAAAAAAGATGCTAGTCATAGTAATGGAGTTGGTGAGAGGTAATGATATGTGGTATGAGATATAGAGAGGAGTTAACTTCAGGTTGAAAAATAAATTTGTTAATGTAGCCTGAGCTGTAGACAAGAAGTAAGACTAATCAATGTTTCCATGCTCTGGGTCAGTGATTGTTTACAACTGCTTTACGTTTATTGTTACTCATTTAACTATCACAATAACGCTGAGAGATAGTTCGTTATTACTTCATCTGGAAATACAGCTTATTTTCTTTTTTTTTTTTTTTTTTTA
The DNA here is from genome assembly GCA_021461705.1 of Cryptotis parvus. Classification (NCBI taxonomy): domain Eukaryota; kingdom Metazoa; phylum Chordata; class Mammalia; order Eulipotyphla; family Soricidae; genus Cryptotis; species Cryptotis parvus. The sequence continues at coordinate 189,463 of JAJIBD010002042.1, forward strand.
TTATTTTCCCCCAAATATCATTACACCATTTTAGACATACAATTGAAAGATGCTCATGTAGAGTTTTTGGATCCACAGTGTTCCAACACCCATCCCTCCACCCAAACCCATCTACCATCACCAATGTCCCCCCCTCCCTCCCCCTCCCACACCCCAACCACCCGGCAGATTCTGTATGTCATTTCCTTCGTCTCTATATCTCCTTCCCAACAAACTTTCCTGCTCTTCGTGGAATACAGTGCATTAAATGACATTACTGTTTCACTATTTTAGTGGACCGCGCCGCTTTAGCGGCCGCGCAATCTGGGCTCGAACTGGTCTTGCCTCAGTTGATCTGTTCGTGGGGTCAGTTTCTCAGCGTCCGGACAGCGAAGATGGTGGCTAGTGTGATGGGCGAAGTTTCATCTGGCTGCTTCCGGGACCCCCAGAGGCGATGGGCCAACACCCAAAACCCATCTGCCCTCCTCGGGATCCCATCATCAGCTGGGCTCGGCGCGAGCCGGGCTCCAGTCTCCCCAGCCGCTTGCGGCTCTGCATACTGGTTCCGGGCAGTTCCTGGGCGGGTCCACCAGGCTCGGCAAAATGGAGGAGGGGAGTGGCTTAACCCTGACTCCATCTGGCGAATTCCCAGTGATTCCGCTTCTGGGAGCCGCCTACCTGGGCTCGAACTGGTCTTGCTCAGTTGATCTGTTCGTGGGTCAGTTTCTCAGCGTCGGACAGCGAAGATGGTGGCTAGTGTGATGGGCGAGTTTCATCTGGCTGCTTCGGGACCCCCCAGAGGCGATGGGCCAACACCCAAAACCCATCTGCCCTCCTCGGGATCCCATCATCAGCTGGGCTCGGCGTGAGCCGGGCTCCAGTCTCCCCCACAGCTTATTTTCTTATTGCCTCAAATTAATTGAAGTAACATGTAAATGGACACAACTTCTGGTTTTGATGTGCAAAGCTATTATACCTCCACCAACACCAAAGATCCTCTACCACTGAACCTGCTACTTTTTACTTTTAGGTTGATTTAAATATTCTGATTATTTTTGCGACAAATAAAGCACATGCCTGTTAAAGTTATCACAGGCAATAAACCAAGGTTGTGCAGACATATTTTAGATCCTGGTGACAACCTAGGGTTGTTCAGTCTAGATCACTGGTAAAAGCAGATTTTAAACCTTATTTCCTGCTAAGTCAGAACAGCTCATCTGCAAGACCTGGTCTTAAGAACAATCCCCTAGAATAATTCGTGGTCCTTGTACCTGCTTTGCAACTCACCCTTCTCCTACATTTTTAGAAACACTGAAATATGTACAAAAAGAGAAATACACATGAAAGGGATAACTTAAATCCACCTTAATTTACTGCAAGTGACTATGATGAACAATTTTACTTAAGAACTCCTATCACATTATTTTTGACACATCCCAAATGCCTGCCCTACTGAGCTCCACACACCAAGCTGAGAGTATTTGCTAAATAAAGATGATCACGCAGGCCATGAAGGGGGCCCATAGTTTTGTATAGAGGACCCTTAAATATGATCTGTGATTTACCTATGATCCTCTGAGTACCACTGGGTATGGCAGGGGGTAAAAATGATGATAAACATTAAATTGTAGGATAGCACTGATGTTTTTCCTTAACATTTCCTAACTCAAAGTTCTCATGTATAGTTTGTCTTTTCTCTTTAGTCATTAGTATTTCATTGCAAATCTGATTTTGTTCAATGATAACTTTACTGTCAATGTACTGCATAAGACAGAGCAAATAGGTGTGATTATAATTCCTTACAATGATTTGGGGGAAAGGCACTCGTGATTTATAATCATGACATCTATTGGGAATTGTGCAACGCTACCTGCCATGGGAATAAGTGCTAAGAGTTCTAGTGTGATCTGATACTTCCAGGGCTCCTGCCGAGAAGATGAATCAATCAACTCCAATTTTCAATGGAAAGTCAGATTGAGACCTCAGTGCATTCGGCTGCTCCGTTCATGCTTTGCAAACTCTCTGGTGCTGAAAACGCTGCCACAGACAGTCACCTTCAATTACTGTGACTCCAAACTAAATATTGACTCTTATTTACTCTTGCAAACATTCAGGAGGAACCCATCATAATATGAGTCTTATTAAAAGAAATTGGACATACTTGCAGCCCTAGAGTCTCCTGAGTCATGAACACAGGAAGTAGAAAAGAATCTGATATTACAATGCCCAGCTGTGTCATTAAATAAATGAGGGAAAAGACAGTGGGGAAAACTGGGTGCTCTTCCCAGGGCCGCACTGCCAGGAAGACCCCAAAGGTAATGGCCTTGTGCTGAGCTTGACTTGGTGCTCTTGCTGTTCCGCAGACCAGTGATTCTTAGACACAAGCCACTTCCAGAGCCACTGCTGTTAGTTCTGTCAGCCCCCACCCCCCATGGTTCCAGGATGGGCCTTAGCAACCTTCTCCCACACCTGCACCACAGGCTTTACATCTCCCTCAGCAGCAAATCTGGGGCATCTAGAAAGGATAAAATCCAGGCATGGAGCAGAACCAAGGTTGGGCACTGTTGGAGTAATTTGTCCTACCCTGAATTCCAACCCAGAGATTATGAAGGGAAATTTAGAAAGAAGAGAGAGGGGGAAAAGAGAGAGGAAGGAAGAGGGAGGAAGGAAGGGAGAAAGGGAAGATCGAGTGGATGGGAAGGAAGACAGAGGAGGCAAAGAAAGAGGAGGGAATGGAGAGGAGATGATAGGAAAAAGAGGAGAGGAGAGGAAGGAGAGGAGAGAAGGGAGGACAGGAAAAGAGGAGGAGAGGTGAGAAGAGGAGAAGAGAGAAAAGAAGAGGAGAGGAGAGGGAGAGGAGGAGGAGAGGAGAGAGGAGAGGAGAGGAGGGAAAGAAAAGGAGAGGAGAGGAGAGGAGAGGAGAGGGAAGGGGAGGGGAGGGGAGGGAAGAGGAGAGGAGAGGAGAGAAGAGAGGAAAGGAGAGTAGAGGAAAGGAGAGAGGAAAAAGAGGACAGGGGAAAGGAGGGGTGCAGAATGGAGAGGGGACAGGTGAGGGGGAGAGGAAAGAAGGGGAGGGAGGGAGGGGGAAGGAAGGGGAGGGGGGAGGGGAGGGGCAGAGGAGAGGAGAGGAGAGGAGTTAAAAACAAAAAACATGCTCATAGATGTGTAAAGAGCTTAGTGTGATGTTAAGAATCACGGTGTGATGCAGCTAGGAGTCACAGCAACTTTTAAACTCCGCCATAGCTAGTCTAATCCATAGCTGCTTCCTCAAGTTCTCCATGAGCTCATGGTAATCACCACCTCTCTCTTCACTCCACCCTTCTTGTATCTCAGCTCCACTTCCTTTAGTGGATCTGCTCAACACAAAGCACGGAGATTGCATTGCAGTCAATGGCAATCACCACTCTTTCTTCACTCCACCCCTCTCTTGTATCTCAGCTCCACTTCCTTTAGCAGATCCACTCATCACAAAGCACCAAGATTGCATTGCAGTCAAGAGCCAAAAGGCTTATGATTGGAATCGTTTAAAAAAATTAGAAGTTGGCAGCCCCTCTCGGCTCTGCAGTAATCATGAGCAATGTGCCTTGCAAGTACACTTAGGTGTGGAAATGCACTCAAGACTTGATGCCAAGTGTGGAGAGCAGCACTTGCCTGCCCATTACCATTTTCCTCATGTAACTAACCACTGACTTTCATATACACACTAGGGTACTATCAACAGGCTGGCTTTGCCTCCTGAAATATTTTACCCTGGGGTCTGATGACAAGCGTGACAATTCCTAGGTAGTCATTCTTTCCAAAGACTCGGAGCGGTGACAGGTTAGCCCGCCTCGTCAGCTGTGTTGCTGACTCTGCAGTGCCAGCCAGCAGCAGCCCATCTGTCTGTGGGGTGCGTCACAAAATTGTTCCTGCTGGCCCGGATTCTTGATTTGCTGTCCCTGGGACTTACTGATTTGGTGGAATCCGTACAAGATGCTAATATGTCACATGTAAATCAACGCACAAAGGAAATCCACCTCTCTTCTGAAGGATGGAGATTTTCCAGAAAATCTTTGGATCCTGGTCCTGATAGTTCTGTCCACCGGGACTCCTGGATGGATTCTTTACCTGGAAAGTAGCACAGGAAGCAAGGTGATTTCTGCAGACAGCTAAGGCTCCAGCATTCTGTTATCTGGTGTTGGAAGAAAAGAGTCTCTCTAGAAGACGCCTCTTAGAGTTCAAAACAAACGTCCTTGAGAATTTACAAGAGATGCTGAGAGGCAAAAGCCATCTTTTCTGAATGGTAAGTCAGACGCCAGCCTCAACCACAGGGAAAAGGGCACTCAACCAAACGTTTGCATGAGTATCTGCAATGTTTTTCTGCAGAAGCAATAACATTTAAAAGTACATTTTTGTGTTATCTTTCTCCTGGCAAGTACCACACGCATGAGCGCTTGACACATGTGTGACCAAGAATTGAGCTTCCTTTCCCCAAACATATTCAGATTATGTTTAAGACCAGGACATAGCATACAGCCAACCTCATCCCCAACAGGCTCCAGAAAGTATTAGTTGGCCAGATACAGATTGCATTAATGTAACCTAAGCCTTAATATCTGTTCACTGGGACAGCTGTTTCATCGGTTTGGAATCTAGATCTTAATGACTTCTGAAGTTCTGCTCACTACAGTCAGCTAACTTTATGACTCTACTGCCATTGCTGGCCAAGGTACCAGGTATGGCATCTAACCCAACTGAGCCCCAATTTTCCAAATAGTCTCCTGAAAATATTGCTAAAATAAAAGTCCATTGCAAAAAAAAAAAAAAAAAAAAAAAGGATAGAATTCATCCTTCTGAACTCACGTAAGGAATTTTATAGCAAATGACTGTTGGAAAAGATTTACCTTCTTTGAAACCATCCCAAGCTATAAAAACCTAGTAACTTTAATGGATAAAGAGTAGCTGACTTATGCAGTGTTTATTAATTTGGCCATGAACAGGAGAGGAGACTTGATTCAAATCTATGTATCTGAAGACCCAAAAAGAAAAATCATAGTAATTTACAAAAAAGATCCTGAATAGAACAATAATCTGAAAAGTGCCTGCTATGGACCAAGACAATTTTAAGTTCAATTTCAGTTCCATTTTTTTTTTTTTTTGCTTTTTGGGTCACACCCGGCGACGCTCAGGGGTTACTCCTGGCTCTGCACTCCAGAATCACTCCTGGCGGTGCTCAGAGGACCATATGGGATGCCGGGATTCGAACCCGGGCCGACACAGGCCGGCCACGTGCAAGGCAAATGCCCTACCCGCTGGGCTATCACTCCGGCCCCTTCAGTTCCAATTTTAAGTCATTTAATCCTCGGGCTGAGTGCGTATCTCTGAAGATATTGCGAGATGAAGAGTACAGGAATCCACCCTGCTTTGCAGCAAGATGCGCTGGGTCCCTGTTCGGTGCTTCTCGCTCACAGCTGGGCTGCTGTGGTGAACTGACTAAGGACAGATGCAAATGCCTTTTTTTACAGCTTTTTAATCTTACCTTAAAACTAAAGTACATTAACTTAGTACAGACTCACTAGGTCTTCGACACCTGTTTCATATAGATTTGAAGAAGCACGTATTCGTCATGTGCTTCTCAGCAAAAAGGAAGATATACAAGCATTATAAAACAGAGAAATTGTTGGTAGAGTGGACTTGAGGATTGCCCACAAAGAATGGAAGGTAAGGTCATTTTTGGACTCTCACCCCGGCCTGCCTGCATCCTAGGTAGAGTCTCTGGGGTGCGCGGCTGGCCGGGCGGGCGCCTGGGGCTGTGGTAGAGCTCCAGGTCTCGGCAGAGGGTGGAACTACAGCCCCCAGAGGTCCGAGCGGAACCGGAGGTGAACCGTCATTTTGAACTCTCACCCCGCCTGCCTGCATCCTAGGTAGAGTCTCTGGGGTGCGCGGCTGGCCGGGCGGGCGCCTGGGGCTGTGGTGGAGCCCAGGTCTCGGCGGAAGGTGGAGCTACAGCCCCCAGAAGTCCGAGCGGAGCCGGAAGTGGACCGTCATTTTGAACTCTCACCCCGGCCTGCCTGCATCCTAGGTAGAGTCTCTGGGGGTGCGGCTGGCCGGGCGGGCGCCTGGGGCTGTGGTAGAGCCCCAGGTCTCGGCAGAAGGTGGAACTACAACCCCCAGAAGTCCGAGCGGAACCGGAAGTAAACCGTCATTTTGAACTCTCACCCGGCCTGCCTGCATCCTAGGTAGAGTCTCTGGGGTGCTGTGGCTGGCGGGCGGGCGGCCGCTTATGCGCCGCTTATTATTACTAAAACTAGGAAATTCAACACCAAGGGTAGGTAATACCCTCAAGAAAAAAGAAACAGTACACTAGAGGAATTTATCCCTGAACACCGCAACACCATGGGAAAACAACGCAGATCCCCAGCTCGAAGAACAGATGAAGGAATTGACCGTGAAGAATCAAAAAAGAATACAGATATGCATGATCACTCTGACAATGAAATTAGAGAGGAAATTGGTAGGATGTTTAAGGAGCTCAACGAAAAAAATTGAGCAGATGTCCAATAAAATACAGGAGAACATAAACGGAGCTGTTGAAAGGGCAGTCAATAAACTACGGGAGGAAATGAGAGCAGAAATGAGAACCATGCAAAGAGAAATATTGTCACTTAAAAAACTCAGTAGATGAAATGAAAAAACACAATCGGGGCTCTCAACAATAGGATGACAGCAGCGGAGAGAGAGAATCAGTGAGACTGAAGATGAGCTGCAGAAAGCACTCAGAGAACTACATAAGATGGAAAAAGATCGGAAAATGGATCAGCAACGGAACAGAGAACAATGGGATGAAGCCAGGCGGAACAACATAAGAATCATCGGAGTCCCAGAGGGACAGGAAAGTAACCCCAAGGAAATTAAAACAGTTAAAAACATCCTGGCTGAAAAGTTCCCGAGTTGAGGGATGAAGGCATCCAGATCCAAGAGGCCCGGCCCGCGTACCAGCAAGAAGAGACCCCAATGGAAAGACCCCAAGACACATCCTAGTCAAAGTAATGGATACCATAGACAGAGACATAATTCTTCGGGCAGCAAGATCAAAGAAGGAGGTTGTGTACAAGGGAGCATCCATTCGACTTTCAGCAGACTTCTCAGAAGACACCCTCCAAGCCCGAAGGCAGTGGTGGGATATAGTAAAAAAACTTAATGAAATGAACGCCTCAGCAAGAATTCTTTATCCAGCTAAACTCTCGCTCAGATTTGAGGGACAGATGTACAGCTTCTTGGATAAACAACAGCTTAGGAACTTTGTGAAATCAAAACCAACCTTAAAAGAAGGACTGAATGATCTACTATAAGACGAGACATAACCCAAAAAGAACAACCAACCTACACAGAAAGATGGCACAAAATCCCATGACAATAATATCTCTCAATGTCAACGGTCTAAATGCACCAGTTAAGAGACACAGAGTGGCAAAATGGATCACAAAATTGAATCCGACATTCTGCTGCCTTCAAGAAACACACCTGAACAATCGGAGCAAAGACAGGCTCAAAATAAAAGGCTGGAAAACAATCCTTCACTCAAACAACCCATCCAAAAAGGCTGGGGTAGCCATACTGGTATCTGACAACATAGACTTCAGGCTGAAGAAGGTCAGAAGGGACAGTGAAGGTCACTTGTTAATAGTCAAGGGATGCATATATCATGAAGAAATCACTCTATTAAACATATGTGCACCCAATGAGGGGCCAGCAGAATACCTAAGGCAACTACTAATAGACTTCAGGGAAGACATTGACAGCAACACAATTGTAGTTGGAGACTTCCAACACTGCTCTATCAACCCTGGATGGATCAGCAAGATTGAAGCTTACCAAGGAAATACTGGCCCTAAAAAAGAGGAGATGGAAGAAAGAGGGCTGGTAGACATATGCAGGACATTTCATCCCCAAAAAGCTGAATACACTTTCTTCTCCAGTGCACATGGAACATACTCCAGAGTAGATCACATGCTGAGCCATGAATCATACCTCCATAAAATCAAGAAGATAGAAATTGTGCCAACTATTTTTTCAGACCATAATGCACTGAAAATGGAGGTTAATTGTACACAAAAACGGAGACCAGTGCCAAGTGCCTGGAGACTGGACAGCTCACTGCTGAGCAACCAGCAAGTCATAAAAGAAATCAAAGAGGAAATCCAAAGATTCCTTGAAATAAATGAGACTGAAGACACGAATTACCTGAGAGACCGAAAAACACATAGCAGAAACACTATCTGTACTTCTTTTATTCATCTCTGCGCTATTCACTATAGCTAGAATCTGGAAACAACCTAAATGCCTGAGAACAGAGGACTGGCTAAAGAAACTGTGCTTCATCTACACTATGGAATACTATGCAGCTGTCAGAAAAGATGAAATTATGAAATTTACCTGCAAATGGATGGACATGGGGACTATCATGCTGAGTGAAATTAGTCAGAAGGAAAAGGACAGATATAGAATGACTGCATTCATTAATAGGATATAAATAGATACAGTGTTTTACTAAATGTGTGGAATGGCAGATTAAAACTCACCATTGAATATACACAAAGAGATTTAAGTGATAAACTCTAAATATCTGCAGGGCTAGCTACAATGTGTAAAATAAGAGGGAGAGAGATGCAGAGACAGAGAGAGAAAGAGAGAGAAAGAGAGGAAACAGGGCTACCTGCTGTTGAGGCAGCCTGGGGGGTGGTTGGGAGGGGGTGGGGTACATTGGTGGTGGAAATGGGGCACTGGTGGAGGGATGGGTGCTGGAATACTGAATTACCAAGAACCAATTGTGAACACCTTTGTAATTGCATGTCTCATGGTGGTATAATAAAATTTAAAAAAAAAAAAAAAGAATGGAAGGTAAATCCACAAAGCTCACGTTCTTGAGGCTGGAGACGTAGTGCAGTGGGTAGGGCGCTTGCCCTGTGCGCGGCTGACCTGGCATCCCTTATGATCTGCCATATGGTCCTCCGAGGTCCAGCAGTTACAATTCCTGAGTTCAGAGTCAGGAGTAGCCTTTGAGTGTTGCCAGGTATGGCCCCAAAAGCCAAACAAACAAAAACCAAAAACACCCCTAAAGCTCACTCTCTCACCCACCCCTAGCTCTCACTTACTTTATTGATCATATTCTTCTCTCTTGGGCTTTTGTTTTGTTTTTTGTTTTTTGAGTGAGGGAACAATGTCTGGCTCTGCTCAGGGTTTGCTTCTGGATGGTTCTGCACTCTCTCTCTCTCTCTCTCTCTCTCTCTCTCTCTCTCTCTCTCTCTCTCTCTCTCCCCTCCCCCCTCCCTCCTCCCCCTCTTCCTCCCCTTCTCCTCCTTCCTACATAAAACTAGTTACTTTACGATTCTAAACTAGCTGGGGAAATGACTGACAATGCAACTGCCTCTCAGCCCAGATTCCAGCCACTGACAGTGAAGTAGCTTCTCACTGATTCATGATCAGCCCAAAACAAACCCGGAAATAACCTGGGTCAGAGCGCTTTGAGGGGGAAGGGCAACCAAGTGCAGAAAACCCTCGCTTGAAATGAGAGTCCTAATTAGGAATCGGATAAGCCAGAAGCTTATTTGATTTGTCCTGGACACTTCCACACACCTGGGAGAGAGAGAGAGAGAGAGAGAGAGAGAGAGAGAGACCTGGGGAGGGAGAAGAGGGTAAGGGAGAGAGAGGGAAATAGAGAAAAGAGTGGGAGAAAGAAGAGGAGAGAGAAAGGAGAGAAAGGGAGAGAGGGAGCGAAAAAGAGAGAGAGAGAGAGAGAGAGAGAGAGAGAGAGAGAGAAGAAAACTATGTGAAGCAAGGAAAGGAATTTGGCCTCACAAGCTGGGATGTGCCTTAACTCCAAAGTGGAGCTTGCAGGAGATGCTTCCACAAAGTCAATTTTCAGACCTGTTTAAACTGGGACTTTCTGTGTGCATCAGAGTCTCCAGTTGAGGGAAGGGTATTGAAATATTATATAACTGAAACCTAATCATGAAAAACTTATAACTATCTCACTGTAATTCAATTAAAAAATTTTAATAGAAAAAGTCTCCAGTTGAAAGAAGAGATTCTGTTTATCAAATAAAAAATATTTTGCATTCTGGAGTCTTCAGTAATCATTTTAGCTGGGCCTTTGTTCCTGATGAATCTTTCTTTGATGAACTTCTTGGGGTTCCAGTCTTAAGCATTTAGCCAGGAAGAAGGCATAGCACTTCCCAAACCTGTCTTATTTCAAAATCTTCCTGAAATTTCCAAGAGCTTCCCAACACCATCTGCTTGATTGCCGCCTGCCTGTGTGCCTGCCTGAGTTCGAGTATGGGAACATGGGAGCAAGACTTTGGGTTTTTGAAGAACAGAACACTGAGAGAGATACCACACACTTTGCAAGGCTTAATTCCATAGCATCAATGGTTTGATTTCTGTGGGGTTATCCTCATGGTCCAATGAAGAAATAGAGAGCTGGACAGATTTGTTCTCTTTCCTGAGTGCCAGAAAGTACCAAAGTGCAGTACCCAGTATGCAGAGCCAGGAGTCAACCCTGAGCTCTGCCAGGCCTGGTTGAAAAACAACAAGATAAACAAACAATTGAAGATATCATCAGTAGCACTTATAAGATATAAGTGGAATCATGCATTTCAAGATCTTAGAACAATGCCTGCCCTGTAATAAGGGCTCAAAATATTGCATATAGTAATAATAATAATCTTAACTAAGATCATTATCATAACACACCAGAGATACAAGCTCAAAATATTTGAGAGGTAGAGATTTTGAACCTCAGGGAAGAAGAGAAAAGATCAGTAGGAAATTGGTCCTATTATAAATAGCAATAATTGTCATTAATATTTTCCAGAAATCCCAGTTCTTAAACACCTAAATATTTTTCAAACCCAGTTATCTTCATACCTATGATCAGTCGTTAAAGCAGGATGAAAATGCTATTCGGTCTCCCAGAGAGGAATCGAAAGAGCTATGCTTGGAATATCATGCCTCACTCAAGTGAGAGAAGGAATCTGGAGTTCTGACCTCCGTCACTATTCCAGATGCTGTCTCATTTGCCAAGGCATCGAAAATCAGATGGGCTGGACATGTAATGCGATTTGGAGACAACCGCTGGACTAGAGCAATTACCGACTGGATCCCACGGGATGTCAAAAGATCACGTGGCCGCCCACCTACAAGATGGTCAGACTTCCTTGTCAAGACCCTGAAGGAAAGGTTTGAGGCTCTTCATATTCCTGAATCAACCAGATGGCATTGGGCTACATTGGCACGTGATAGGGTCCAATGCAAATGTTACTGGCGCCCGCTCGAGCAAATCGATGAATAACGTGATTCAAATGAAGTGATCAAGAAATGCTAAGAAGGATAAAGTCACAGAACTTAATATTCCCAGAGAAATCTGAAAATGTTCATTTGGAGGCCACCTTTGGCTAGCAGTCTCTTAGCCTGCACTTTGCAGAATCCTTGCCTGATAAGGAAAACTCCCCTCCCAAGCCTCTCTGACAAAGTTATTTTAGTACTTCAGTAGTTTTTCTTTCTTTAAACTCATTTTTTCTTTCTTTCCTTTTTTTAAAATGTTACCCTTAACACTCTATTTATTTATTTTGGCCTTAGTGGACTAGACTACAGCTAAAACTTTATAGACCTAATAAAATTCCCAACATTCTCAGACACACTTCGTGACGTGTGCATGCTAGGCAGAAAACAAAGGTGCGTTTATGAGAAGAACTGACCTGCACAGAGATAAACGGACGAGGTCAGGGGGCCCAGATTAGGCTGCAGCTGCTTTCTATGAAGCACAACCTGTGTCGTCCACATTTTTCTCACTTTAAACCCTCCTGATCATTTGTCTTCTTTTCCCCACAAGTGGCATGGTGGCTGGTGTCATTCCTGCATGACCAGTGTCTTCCACCCTGACACTGCCAAAGGCTTGTCCTGCCCACCAGGAACAACGTTGAGAACTTACTGTCCTACCTTCACGCCCCTGCCATCATGCGTTATCTGCCCTGTGCTTTCTCCCCTCGGAGCTATGCTCCGCTGGAAGTATCAGAAAATTTGCGACAGCAATCCTTTAAGGAAGATATTTTGTCTGGAAAAGCTTTCTGAAGTCAATACCTCCATCTGAAGCAATGGTTCTATTGTTGAGAGAGTATGTAGAGATTGGAGAAATTTTGAAATCTTACTCACCAGTGACTGCTGAAATTGCCTACTACCTAGAACTGATTCATAGCATCACCTAAAAGTTCACGTCAGAACTGTATCCCATCTGATAATATTTAGAGATGAAATCTTTGAGAAAAAAAATGCATTAAATGAGATCCTGAGGGCGGGGCTTTAATTTTGGGATGAGGGTCTTTTTTAGAAGGGGAAGCAGAGGTGGGGGCAAAGACAGAGACAGAGAAAGAGAGAAGAGTAAGGTTGAAAGAAGGGGGGTCCCCAGAGCCTGACTGTCATAGCAACCTTGCTTCAGGCTTCTCGTCCAAATCAGGAAATTAATGTTTGTTGTGTAAGCCACCCAGTCTATAGTATATTATTACAGCAAGTGAGAACAGAATACCCACTCATAGAACTAGCCCTCAAAGCTTGCAGAAATATACAACATTGTGTTTCATTGCATCAGTGCACAGACATCAGTTCAGCTTTTAAGCTCAATAATTTTTCTTACACTTTGAGAGCCAGCTGCTACTGGCTCTCACTGTGCCCAGCCGCTCATGAAGTGCCTGGGAGGGATGGTAGGTTCTAGCCGTGGCCCGCCACCCCAGCAGAGCCTCACAACAAGCCAGGCGACACCCCACTCCATGAGGACCTCCATTTTCCACATCCGAACTTTCCCCTCATCAGAACTCCACCCAGCAGACCAGCCTATCACAGCCCAGCTCGAGCGGCTGCTTGTGGCCACGCGGTTCATCAATAAATGCTGGATTTTGAGATGACTACAAGAGTATGCTACCCGCATGGCAGAGCCTGGCAAGCTACCCGTGTCGTATTTGATATGCCAGATACCAGTAACAATTATAGACCTCATTCCCATGACCTGATGGAATGGTTTGAGGCTCTTTATGTTCCTGGAGCAAGCAGGTGCCCTTCGGCTCTACTTGCATGAGACAGGTCATATGGAGATGTTACTGGTGCCCGCTCAAGCAAATTGACCATGAACGGGAAGACAGTGACAGTGACAGTGACACTTTGACTCAGATGATCCTCATAACACCTTTACCTTGCTAAGCACCCAGAAATATCTTCCAAATGATTTTCTCTTTCTTTCCTACATGAAACAGAAGTTCTCCTTCCAAAAGATCTGGTCATCCATTGGTTACTTGAAAGACTATTAAACGACAGCTAAAAAAAAAAGTGTGTGTATGTGTGTGTGAGAGAGAGAGAGAGAGAGAGAGAAAAGAGAGAGAGAGAAAGAGAAAGCATAAAAGTTCCTGTAAGTGATTAATGTACATAAGACATAAGAAGTGATTCCTTGTAAAGAATTGGTGACTTTTCCCCTAATATTTAGGTAAGAATGACAGTCCCTAAAGAAACACATAAATCCTCAGGCTGTCAGTGTCTGTGGTCTGCAATCTCTTAAAATGTGGAAGTTCAGTGGTCTCTATTACAAGATTAATTATGCCTAACGTAAATCAGCACAGCTGTCAATCTTCAGACTATAGTTGGGCTTAGGTTGGGTTTTTTAATGTTTTGTTTTGCTCCCTTCCCCCCCAATTTCATCTATTCACTTTCTGTCATGCATGATGTTTTTAAAAACTGCTTTTTAGCATTAACATCTTGCTGTACTTCCTGTCCCTATATTTTCTCCCTTGCTCCTTACATCTGCACAAGTTTTCAATTTAGATTCTATTTCCAGCAGATGTTCCATCTTTTAGAGTGTTTTTTTCTCTTCATTAAAAGGTATGTTTAATACAGTTTTTATTATTTTGAAAGAAAATAGCCTAAATAAAGATGTTCAGAAATCCTAAATTAGTGCTTCTTAATTGGTGTGTATCTGTATATGAAGTTCCCTGGAGCAGAACTGTTAAGAAGAAAGTCTTTCACAAACACTGAAGAATAAAGTGATCTACTAATTACTAAAAAGGTAATATAGAGGAGCACTTTATTTTTTATTTATTATTCTTTTTTTTGCTTTGGGGGGCACACCCTGCAACGCTCAGGGGTTATTCCTGGCTCTTTGCTCAGGAAATACCCCCTGGCGGTGTTGGGGACCATATGGGATGCTGGGGATCAAACCCGGGTTGGCAAACACCCTACCTGATGTGCTATCACTCCGGCCCCTAGAGGAGCACTTTTTTTAATTTAATTTTATTATTTTCCCCCCCAAATATTATTACACCATTTTAGACATACAATTGAAAGATGCTCATGTAGAGTTTTGGTTCTAGAGTATTCCAACACGCATCCCTCTACCCAAACCCATCTCCCATTACCAATGTCCCCATCTCCCTCCCCCTCCCACACCTCAACTACTTGGCGGGTTCTGTATGTCATTTCTTTCCTCTTTATATGTCCTTCCCACCAAACTTTCCTGCTCTTCGTGGAATGCAGTGCATTAAAAGACGATATTGTTTCACTATTTTAGTGGACCACGCAAGCGGCGCGCAACCTGGGCTCGAACTGGTTTTGCTCTGTTAATCTGGTCATGAGGCAGTTTCCCAGCATCCGGACAGCGAAAATGGTGGCTAGTGTGATGGGCGAGTCTCATCCGGCTGCTTCCAGGACCCCCCAGGGGCGATGGGCCCACTCCCAAAACCCATCTGCCCTCCTCGGGGCTCCATAGTCAGCTGGGCCTGGCGCGAGCCGAGTTCCAGCCTCCCCAGCCGCTTGTGAGGCTCTAGATGCTATGGCCGATGGCCCCCAGGCAGCTCCTGGGCGGGGCCACCAGGCTCGACAAAATGGAGGGGGGAAAGGGCGACCCCGCCTCCATCTGACGAATTCCCAGTGATTCCCGCTTCTGGGAGCCGCCTACCTGGGCTCGAACTGGTTTTGCTCTGTTAATCTGGTCGTGAGGCAGTTTCCCAGTGTCCTGACAGCGAAAATGGTGGCTAGTGTGATGGGCGAGTCTCATCCAGCTGCTTCCGGGACCCCCCAGAGGCGATGGGCCCACTCCCAACACCCATCTGCCCTCCTCAGGGCTCCATAGTCAGCTGGGCCCAGCGCGAGCCGAGTTCCAGCCTCCCCAGCCGCTTGTCCCCTACAGGAGCACTTTAAAACTACAAATGTTACTACAGTATCTTAAATATTTTAAATCATGTCTATGTTAAGCGTGATGTTTGTTCTTTCTTTTTTGTTTTGTTTTGTGTTTTCCTTTTTGGTCACACCTGGTAATGCTCAGGGGTTACTCCTGGCTCTGCACTCAAGAATTACTCCTGGTGGTGCTCAGGGGCACCATATGGAATGCCGGGTATCGAACCCCAGTTGACTGCATGTAAGGCAAATGCCCTTACCCTCTGTACTATCTCTCTGGTCCCTGTTGGTCCTTTCTGAAGCATTCCCTAGGTGCTCAGTATAAACATAGCTCATGATGCTAATGAACAACCCTCTGGAGACCATAAGCATGTAAAAATCTACAACTAGCTGTATGAACACAAGTTTAACTAAATTCTCTGTAACAGGCTGGAAGCTCTTATACAATACTCCGACTCTACAGAAAGTTTTCCTTTTGAGAAGTAGACTCAAAAGGAGTCCTTTGCACCCAGTTTGCCACTAACTTCCAGCTCCCCTCTTTTCCCAATAAAAGGGGAAATATGTAGTTTATCAACAGCCTTTTATCTAAGCCCATGTTACCTCTCTGTATAACATAACTTGCATTTGTAAATATTACTAAAATATGTAATGACGTCAGTTCCCATTAGGAAAATCATAGACCTGAAGAATGGGAGAAGCTGAAGAAGGGAGACGCTGAAGAAGAGAGATGCTGAAGCAGGGAGCTTCCCTTTGCTCTTGAGGTAATCTGGGTAGCTTGATCATTCTTCAGCAAATCTAATCTTGTTAACTGTAATACAATTGCTCAAAGCTCCAAGTGACACCAGAATCTCCTTGGAGTGTGGAAACTAAAGTCTAAGAAATTGTCGTAGTTATCCCCAGAATCTCTTGTCTCTTGGTCAAGGACCCCATTTTCCATGCATATGGAGCATTTGATCTTTACTGCTTTACACTTCACTGAAAGATCCCTAGGGACTCTGGAGATTATAAAATTTTGTAATGTTATTCATTTAAATGAATAAAATGTCTGTCTGTCTTCCCGTTCATCATCGATTTGCTCGAGCGGGCCCCAGTAACATCTCCATATGTCCTGTCTCATGCTAGTAGAGCCCAAGGCATCTGTTTGCTCCAGGAACATAAAGAGCCTCAATCCATTCTGGAATGAGGTCTATAATTGTTACTGGTATTTGGCATATTTATCAAATACAACACTGGTAGCTTGCCAGGCTCTGTCGTGCAGGTAGCATACTCTTGTAGGCATCTCTAAGTCCAGCATTGCGAGCCGGGCGCTGATAGGCTGGTCTGCTGGGTGGAGGTCTGACGAGAGAAGAGTCCGGATGTGGAAAATGGAGGCCCTCATGGAGTGGGGGGTCGTCTGGCTTGTTGCAAGGCTCTGCTGGGATGGTGGGCCAGGGCTAGAACCCACCATCCCTCCCAGGCGCCTCGTGAGCGGCTGGTCACAGGCAGAGCCAATAGCAGCTCTGCCCCATGTCTGCGAGTCATGGGGCCGGAGCGATAGCCCAGCGGGTAGGGGCGTTTGCCTTGCACGTGGCCAGCCTGTGCCAGCCTGGGTTCGATCCCGGCATCCCATATGGTCCCCCGAGCACCGCCAGGAGTAATTCCTGAGTGCAGAGCCAGGAGTAACCCCTGAGCATCGCGGGTATGACCCAAAAAAGCAAAAAAAAAAAAAAATAAATAAAAAAATATAAAGTTGATGCTTCAACATTCAGAATAAAATGTATTCATTTTATTTGTCCTCAGAGTTTGATCCAATTAAAACCCAATTGTTGTAAACAAATGAATTAATTTCTATCTTTGGAACCATGCTGGGACTTGCGTGTCAATGGAAATAAGAACAGAATTAATGAACCAGCGCAAATACCTGAAAGAACACTTCTAAGACATATGAAACTGACAACCTGTTAACAAATTAGAACTTTTGGAATGGTGATCAGCCCCAATAGGTAGGCTCCTTGTAAATTGCAATAAAAAGACTGAATTCCCTTAGCAATATATATATATGGAGCTTCAGAAAAAGGAACACCTAAACCACCTGAGAAATAAAATAGAGCAATGAGTAATCAGGAGATGGATGCTGTGTTGAAATTTATATATTCACAGAAAAGTAAATATTAATCACCAATTAAACTCATCTAGCTCAATTACTGGAATTCTAGTACTTCAGAAGATTGTATTTGAGGAATTTGCAACTCATGTAAAACTTTTTAGATTACATCTTCTGTCTAAGGTCAACCTACCCCCTTGAAGATAGGATGAAAAGAATATCTTCCTCCCTCAAATACCTGGCTTAGCTAATTGCAAACTAAGACAAACTAAAATTCTACAATAAAGATTTACATCTTAAACACGATCTAGTATTCCCCTTTAACAAGCAAAACATACTGCATTCCTTCTTTAGAAGCTAAGTAGGAGTTAAGAAGGAAAATGTGGAAAAGAAGGCTAGTATAGAAGAAAAGGCAAGGGAGTTGGAGAACAAAAGAAGGATGCCTGCTTAACCCTTCCTGAGTTAACCAGGGAGGTCACATCATAAAGAAATCCCAACATCTTGGCTCATTCTTTCTTGAAGCTTTAGCAAATAGCCATCACAGTGCATCACTAGGAGACATTTTAAGAAAATTTTGCTAGAGATTCCACAACAACTTTATTTTTTATATCTGCTTCAAGACATGAGCCTTAGGAAGACACCAACACCAAAGCTACTTGTACCTAAAACTCTCTTCCACTGCCCATTACAGTATTTTGGACAAGAAGATAGAAGTGTTAAAGTTATGAGTCCATAAGGGAACTAAACCCAATTTTTCTCCATGAGGACCTAAATTCTTCTCTTGTAGTCCACCTTCATTTACATCCAGTGTCAGAAGTCAGTACTCCAAGGAACAGAAAAAAGAGCCAATGACCAGTGTTGACATCAAGTGATCCATGATCCCACTGACAGGGGATTCTCACATGACTTTCATTTGCTTTCATTTGTCCAGAAAGTAGAACAACAAATGAAAATCAATGATTATTCTCAAAGCAGAGAAGAGAAGAAAATGTATTTTTTCAAAGGGGTTTGATGGTTGGCTTGATTTTAGAAAAATTGCTCCTGATTAGTTTATCTTGAAATTTGTACATTTAAATTGAGCATTAATGAATTGAAGGTAGAGAATATATTTTTTATTCATATGTTATAACCAATTTACTCTACTAAACTAAAAAATAGTGTGTTTTTACTATAAAAGGATTAAAATGTATAGCAACATTTGCCCTTGAGATTAAATCCCTAATGCATGCATATGTCTCTTACTAGCCTCTTTTTGGGAAATGTTTGTATATGGTGTTATTAGAGAGTTATTCATACATTTCCTTTAAATATTCTAAAAGATTGATTCTGCCTTAACCCAAACACAAATTAACAGAGCAATAATAATAAAACTTATTTTAAGAACGAAGAGATTTTCTTCTTAATTAAAAAAGAAAACCTGGAACAGTTACTTAAAAAGTGATTAAGAAATAGATACTTAATTCTAACTATATATTTACATATAAATAAAATTCTGAAGTCATAAAATCTGACTTATGTGAAAAATTATATCATTGTTTTCACATTATTGTTCCTGATAACAGGACTAGAATTCCAAGAATTACTTCCCTTTGGTTTCTTTATTACGTTTCTTGGTAAAAAACAATCTCTAGGTCTTCTACCATCTCTCACTCCTAACTGTAGTTTCCTGCAAATAAATGTAACACTAATTTCAATATTCCTGCTAAAATGTATGCCACAATTTAAATGTGTGGAGAAAAGAGAAGTAACACAAACCAATGCTGTATTAATAATTATTTTAACAAATGGAAATCATATTTCTCTGTCGGAGAACACTGGGTTCCCCTCCAAAATCCAGGCACAGGGACAGGTATCTCGGTGGAACCTCCACTTGTCCGAGAACGGAGTTCCCTGAGAAAATGCGGGAGCAGAGTCAGGGGATCCCCTTCTGCCACAGGGGATCAGCGGCTGGCAAAGTTTCACGAATTCAGCGAAGTTTCAAAATCTTTAGTCACACTTGTTCTGCTATGCAATCCAACAATAGGAAAACACCAGGCTTTAGGTTCCTAGCTGGGCCCCGCCATGTGTAGGTTTAGAATCCTAGGCCAAGATGGCCACTGCCACATGCTAAGGCCCAACAGGGCAGAGAACAGAGAGAAGGAGAGCAGAGGCAGAGAGCAAAGAGGGAGAGACAAAAGCAAGAGGAGGGCAGAATACTCCTTTTATTTCCTTTTCAGCCCTGACTGGTTGACATCAATGGAAAGCAGTTAAAGCCAATTCTCTTCAGATAAGCTTCTCCCCTTCTCCCGACCTCACCTAGTCCATTGGAATGTTAATATTGCCAGCCAAGGCTGCAGGTCCTTGGCTTTCCAGCAGGCCCTAGGCAGATGGGGGAAAGGCATCTGAGATGAACTTTATCTCAGAATACAAAGACATGCAAATGTACCATGGATATTCTATAGCCAGGTATGTATTTCTCCAAGCCTTCACGAAATACTTGTCTTTACTTCATGGTTGTTTAGAATATAACCTTTAGACTTATTAGAGAGCCACACTTGCTTATTTGGAGGCAAACAGCATTTCTCTCTGGTCTAACTATAACTATATTATACTTAGAGACCCAAAATAGCCAGATAAAAATGCTGGTAAGCTCTATCTAGTCCCACAACAATTGTGCTAGCATGAGAGAAAATATTATAACAGCTAGTATAGAATACATGGTAAGATATTCTGCCTCATAAAGTCACAGATCCAAACTGTTTCCTGCCCCTGTCTACAAAGTGGCCTAAGGAGGTGACTCCAAGCAAGGTGAAGAGGCTCTGGGCAGCAGTGTACTGCAACATTTCTCCCTAATTTCTCAAATAATAAAATACTCATTTATATTCTCACAGCCCAGATACAACTATGGTTTACTTTATTTTACAAAATTGAGTTAGCATGCAATTAGTTGCACATAATTTCATGGTTTTGTCAAGTACAATAAACATTTTTCTCTGGGCAACTGAAACAGTCAACAGGTGCATTAGGAAAACCACCTAATCTTCCCATAGCATAAACTTTCATTTGTTTGTTTGCTTTTTGGGTCACACCCAGTGATGCTCAGAGTTACTCCTGGATCTGCACTCAGGAATTACTCCTGGCAGTAATTGGGGAACCACATGGGATGCCAGGGATCAAACTCGAGTAGGCTGCATGCAAAACAAACACCTTACCCGCTGTACTATTGCTCCAGCCACTAGCTCTATGAATTTTGTCCTTTCAGCGATATTTGGATGTCTATTCATTAATCTCAGGGGGTTTCTCCTGGTGGTGCTTGGGAAGGCCATATGGGATGCCAGAGATTGAATCCATGTCTGCTGAGTTCAAAGCAGACACACCCTACCCACTATGCTATCACTCCATCCCCTGGATTACAATTTCAATGTTGTGTTTTTATTTAACTTTAGTTTGGGAAAACATGCAATTCAAAAGGTAAAGATCTTGCTCTTTCCATTTGTAACAGTTTTTAGATCCCCCCACCCCAGGGGTAGTGCTCACACTTGGTGGTGCTTAGACACTTATTCCCATCTGCACTCAAGGATTATTTCTGGTGAGGTTCTGGGTGCCTGAGGTTGAATCTGGGTTCATGGTGTGTAAGGCAAGTGCCCTATCCATTTTTTTTGGTTTTACTTTGACTTTTTGGGTCACACCTGGCAATGCTCAGGGGTTACTCCTGGCTCTGCACTCAGGAATTACTCCTGGTGGAGCTTGGGGGACTGTATGGGATAATGGGCTCTAACCCATTTGGCTGCATGCAAGTCAAATGCCCCCTCCCCCTGTACTACCACTCCTGTACCTCCATTGTACTATTGCTCTGGCTCTTACAATTTTTAGATTATTCCAGTTTTATTTTTGCAGGAAACGCTATATCTAGTTCTGTATTTGTTTCCTTTTCTAAGACATAAACTTCTGTATATCCTGCTGTTGGTTTCTATTTGTCTAACATATGCACTGCTTACTAGACTGTTTTCCTTAGCCCCTCCCCAGCTACACCAAGCTCCCCATGGTTGTTCTTGGATAGTTCAGTCAAACCCAGGCCTTTTCCGTGCAGTGCATGTGCTTCATCATTGTGCTCCTACAGCCATCTTTTTTATTTTTGCTTTTTTTGGGTCACACCTGGCAGTGCTTGAGACCATATGGGACGCCGAGGAATTGAACCCAGGTCCGTGCAAGGCAAATGCCCTACCCACTGTGCCCCCTACCGGCTCAGGCCACCAAGGTACTATATTGTTGAGAAGCCTCAGGCCTCCCAGTCTCTTAATCTGAGTTAATGTAGCAAATTCTGGGCTGGGCCCGTGACTCAGAGGACTGGTGTTCAGGGGCGGAAGCAGTAGCCTTGCCAGTAGGGAGTTTGCCTTGCATGCAGCCTACCTGGGTTCGATCCTGGCACCCCATATTTTCCCTGAGCACTTCAGGAATAATTCCTGTGTTCAGAGCCAGGAAAACCCCTGAGCATGCCCCCTCCCCCAGGTCCCCACTAGAGTCCATGCTGTGGATGGCAGAACCTGGGGTAGATTCCTGGACGGTCCCTGGTAAAGTGCGTTTTCCTCTGGTTGGAGAACTATTAACTTTTCAGTGGACTCTGGTTATAAATCCATGGTTGGTGAAACACCAGCTGTGTAGCTGCTACTCCTCTGACAATGACTTTAGCTCATGTCACAGATAGTGGAGGTTTGGCTGCTTATGCATTCTCTCGAAAAATGTTAAGACTGTTTTCAGTAGGACACTGTTGATTCAGGAACCCCAAGACTGCGAAGATAGTGCTGGCATGTGGTCCAGGTTGATAGAGCAGTTAAGCCTTCAGTAAATGCAAAAACTTTGAGCGCCCACAGGGCAGAGCCTGGCAAGCTACCCATGCAGTATTTGAGATGCCAGAACCAGTAATAATATTAGACCTCATTCCCATGACCTGAATGAATGGTTCGAACTCTTAGTGTTCCTGGAGTGAGCAGATGCCCTTGGGCTATACTAGCACCGAACAGGGACAAATGGAGATGTTACTGGCAACCACTTGAGCAAAACGATGAACAATGGGAAGACAAGTAATTCATTAATCTAACACACTTTCTCTTTTGGGCAATGTTTTCTATTTTCAATTAAACATGGACTTTCATGTAGTAATTCTTGAATTCTTAATCTGTGGATTAACAATCTGTTATTCACTTTGTTCAATTTCTGCTTACAAATTCAGTCAGCAATGAGCTCTTATGCACATAAAAGGCACAGGAAACACAGTTCACAAAGACACATAGGAGCTATAGAAAGTTGATTTGATTTCTATGGTTTTTAACTCTCCAAAATATTTGCTAAAAGGTGTGGATTCCCAGGTCTGATCCTGGTAAGATCATTCATACCCATTTCGGTTTTATGCCCTTAGCTCTAAGATCCAAGAAGCTTTCAAAGGGAAGAGAGGAGATCTGTTTCAGATTACAGCCCAGCGAGGCAATATTTGTCTTAGCTAGTGGGGTTTTTCTGTTGATTTTGTTTCACAACACATTGGAGAGAGGGCCCTGGAAGACTGGAAGGGCAGCTGGTCTCTCAAGTTTAATAACATAAATATATTTTGGTTAAGTCAGCTTTAATAACTTGCATGCATTGTGAAGATGAGTTATTTTCTATAAAACTATTTTCCAAATTTTAGACCCTTCATGAAAGCAGGATTTGCCGTTAGTTTGGATTTTGTTATTTATTGTTGGTGAGCCTTCCTCATCACTAGGGTATATCTAGTGCTAAGGATGTCTCCAACATCCTTAAGTTGGAGCCATAGGTTTAAAAATATAGAACGCCTATCTTGGACTCTTTTTAGCGGACTCTAACAATGGCAGGCTAGCTACCCTAACCACATTGGGTCAATAGATAATTCAACATACCCCAAAAGCACACAAAAATAACAGTGAACACTAGAATCAGTACCATCCTAAAAATATATTCTATGGAACACTGTGTTATTGAAAAGCTACTGCAATCTCTTCCTCATTAGTTTGCATAGGTCTACTCAAAAGTCTTAGGTGATGGTGCAGGACTCCTCTAAGAGCTTCTGCATCTGCTCTGGATTGCCTCCTGCAAATCACTTCGTAGATAAGGGGGTAGTCTAAATGTGGCAGTTTATCTGACCATGTATTCTGTACTAGCTGGTATAAATATTCTCTCATGCTACCACAATCATTGTGGGACTAGCTAGATCTTACCAGCATATTTGCCTGGCCACGTTGGATCTCTAAGTAATTAGACCAGAGAGAAATGCTGTTTGCCTCCAAGCAAGCTAGCATGGCTCCCTGATAACTCAAAGGCAACTAAAATACAAAACTACCATGAAGTAGATGAAACTTGTGAAGGCTTGGAGAAATATTTAACTGGCATTAGTATTAGTCTTTGGTACAGAGACATGCCATCTCAGAAACCCCCTTCTCTACCCTATAAAGGCTTTTCCAGGCAGATCTTGGCTCAAGATATTAGCATATAAAAGGGCCTAGATGAGGTGCTGGGAGAAATTACCTGAGGGCATTTGACCCTCCCTGCTTCCCATAATAGTGGGAGGGAGGTCTGAGTTACAGGGGTATAAAACTAGCCTGCTTCCTCTCTCGGGCTCTCTTTTTGTGCTCTCTCTTTGTGAGCTCGCACCCTTCTTGGGAGTCTTGTCTTTGTCTCCCCTTTACAGGGCCTTAACACGTGGTGGCCGCCATTTTGGCCTACACGTGGCTGGGGTTCTAGCCAGGAATCCTAAGCACAGGGTTTTTCCTATTGTTGATTTGTATGCCTGAACCTGTGATAAGTAAAGCCTTTTAAAACTGCATCGGATTCCTGAGTCTTCATCCATTCCCGCCCGCTTCGGAGGTAGATGGGAACTCTCTTCCTGGCACTGTTGGGGACCCCAGAGGCTTCCCGGACAAGGTGACATCTCGGTTCTCAGTAAAAAAAAAAAAAAAAAAATATATATATATATATATATATATATATATATATATATATATTAACTATGGAAAGGCTAAAATAATGAATAACTCATCAATAATGGAAATGTGAGCAATGATATGAAAAAAAGCTAATGACTCAATGGAAAACGTGTGTGACAGACTTCACCTTGTCTAGTTAGCAGAGAGCTGGAGTGTGAACTCTGAAAGAGAAACCTCTTCTATCTTTGATCTCTGTGTCTTCAAACCCTAAACACACCGAGAAAGAATGGAGACTCAGGGGCTCCAGTATAGCCAACGGGGCACTTGCTTACATGTGGTCAACCTAGATTTGATCCCAGCATTTCATATGGGCCCCAGAGCTCTGCCAGGAGCGATCCCTGAGTGCAGCCAGGAGTATGCCCTGAACATTGCTGGGTGTGGTCACAAACCAAACCCCTTTCAAAACAAGAACTGAGATTCAAAAAAACAAAAAAATCAAAGTTGAACTGTGACTGCCATTTAACACTTTAAAAGAGAAATGTGAAAGGACAAACAAACAAAATATCCAGCCTAATTCACAAAAGGCTATTTTCCAAATATCCAGATTCCAGAAATAGGTTTATAACCAAAACCAGAGCTTTTAACTTTTGCCTTTTTTTAAAAAGGCAAAAAAAGAAACTTTTTCTTCTTTTTTGGGTCACACCCAGTGATGCTCAGGGCTTTCTCCTGGCTCTGCACTCATGAATTACTCTTGGCAGTGCTCAGAGGACTATAGGGGATGCTGGAGATAGAACCCAGCCGATCTGCTTGCAAGGGAAAGGTTGACTGCTTGCAAGGCAAATGCCCTACCTGCTCTACTAATACCGCAGGCCAAGAAAGAAATTTTAGTCACCAGAAAGGTACAATCTCTGTAACAGTGTGCCTACTCCAGGATTTGGAAGCATTGTTTGGTACCCAGCCCACGCTACTCTTCATCCAGGGTGCTTCCCTCACTACCCAGAGCACTGCACGCATCAGGACTATAAGAGTCCAGTACAAATAAGCCAGGTCGGAGATAGCACAGGGACCAAACACTTGTGGATGACCCAGATTCTATCCATGGCATCACATAAGTCTCCTGGAGCCTTGCCAAGACTAAGCACAGAGTCAGGAGTAAGCCCTGAGAAGAGCTAGGTGTAGCCTCCAAACAAACAAACAAAATCATACAGTCAATTGACATCTGCTGTAGGTAATTCCTGTTAAAAAAAAATAATAATAACCTGAAAGATATAGAATCCCAACTTCTGTATAATTCTCAAAATTTTGTTTGCATTGCTCACTCTATAACAAAACAAGTTCAGGTAACCACACTTCTCCAAAAGGAGAAGGTAAAAGTAAAAACCTGTTGGAAATGGGGATTTACATTCATCTTAACACCTGGACTTTGGAGATGTTAGGATTCCACATGAAAAAGATACCCAAGTTTCCATATAGAGATGAAAATATTTTTCCATAGCATGCTAAAATTCTTTTTTTTTTTTTTTTTTTTTTTGCGTTTTTGGGTCACACCCGGCGATGCTCAGGGGTTACTCCTGGCTCTACACTCAGGAATTACTACTGGCGGTGCTCGGGGGACCATATGGGATGCCGGGATTGAACCTGGGCCGGCATAGGCCAGCCAGGGCAAGGCAAACGCCCTACCCTCTGGGCTATCGCTCTGGCCCCAAGCATGCTAAAATTCTTGCACTGTATTTAGTGTTCAGAAGATACTTATGCTCACATGTTAATTGCTTTCGACATAGAAGGAGCTGGATATGGCCTGAGAGTAAAACACACAAAAATCTCCATGGTCACCCCTCATTGTTCCAGCTCTGACGTTACCAAGGGCGTCTTCTGTGTATGCCAAATGACAACAGCTTTAGACTTTCATTGGGGAAGTTCATCATTGTTGCAATTAGATTTTGTCATCTAATTGTATTGTTTCTTCCTGTGTAATACAGATACTCATTGACTTAAAATTATGGGGATCTGCAGAGACAAACAGTACCAGATGGTCCATCAAATCTGCACTAACAACTCCAGGCAACAGACAAGCCCATATTTCTGCAAGTTAACCTCACAAGGCCAACCAGTGGTTCTACTTTGTATTGCTTCATGTTGCCTCTTTTATTGGGACCTTGAGACACTTCTTTTCCATTAAGCATTTGTATAAAGACTCAGAGAAATGTCTTTACATTAACATTGATAAGTACCTCATTTCTCTAAATCTAAGTTGCCTTGCTTCATGGACTTGGAATTCATTGGTATTTTAAAGAAAGCAGGAGGATTTCATATTGGATCAATTATTTCTAATAATAGTATCTTATTTTTACCTTTAGGAAGCCTGTGTGTGTGAGAGAGAGAGAGAGAGAGTTATCTCTAGTATATGAATTAAAAAGTGAAGGTAATAGATATTAAACATGTTAAACAAAATTGCTAAAATATTGCATGGCTTGTGAGTGATGCTGCACTGCAGGGAAATCTACCTGGCTCCAAAGGGAAAGGTCTTTCTAGTCCACCTTGCCGCCTTCCCAAAGCAGGCTACATGGTGGGGTGGGGGTGGGAGGTAAAGGAAACCTACTGAGTTTGCCAAGTAACCCATGTTCTAAATTTCTTTATGAAAGCAGGAGTCCACATAGTGTTCATCAAAGGAATCTCAGAGCCTTTCCTCCTCTTTCCCCAGAATATTGCATAAGTCCAACTCAGTCACTGTCACTGTCACTGTCTTCCCGTTAATCATCGATTTGCTCGAGTGGGCACCAGTAACATCTCCATATGTCCTGTCTCATGCAAGTAGAGCCCAAGGGCATCTGCTTGCTCCAGGAACATAAAGAGCTTCAAACCATTCCATCAGGTCATGGGAATGAGGTCTATAATTGTTACTGGTATTTGGCATATCAAATACGACATGGGTAGCTTGCCAGGCTCTGCCATGTGGGTAGCATACCCTGGTAGTCATCTAAAAATCCAGCATTTATTGATGAACTAACTCAGTACCTTAAGGATAAAATGAGATTCTATCTGAAGTAGCAAACGCTATGTCTCACTATATTTTGTGGAGAGGCACCACTGTAAAAGCTCATAGAAACTGGGCCTGAAAGACCAAAGACCCAATCTGTCTACAATTTACACCAGTGAGTTACTATCATGTTTTTATGCTTTGTATGTGCCATTTTCAACATCTGGATTCCACAGCTCGTCAGAGCTCCACCCAGCAGAAGAACTGATCACAGCCCTGCTTGTCAGAGTCCCACCCTACAGCCATCTATTTCAAGCCCAGGTATGCCTGATCCAGAGACACGGGTGGAGCTTCTACCTGCTCTTCCTATGCCCAGATGATCATGAGGCACCCAGGAGTGAAGGCAGGTTCTAGCCCTGGCCCACCATCCCAGCAGAGCCTTGCAAGAAGCCAGAGAAACCCCCCACCCCATGAGGGAAGCCATTTTCAACATCTGGACTCCACAGTTCGTCAGAGCTCCACCCAGCAGAAAAACTGATCTTTCTCTGTCTGTGGCTGAGTGGTTCATCAATACATGCACAAGATCTGAAGCTACTACAAGAGTACCCCCACCCACAGGGCAGAGCCTGGCAAGCTACCCTTGTCATATTTGATATGCCAAAATCCAGTAACAATTATAGACTTTATTCTCATGACCTGAAGGAATGATTTGAGGCTTTTCATGTTCCTGGAGCGAGCAGTTGCCCTTAGGTTACACTAGCATGTGACAGGATGTATGGAGATGTTACTGGTGCCCGCTCAAGCAAATTGATGTACAACAGGAAGACAAGTGACACAAGTGATGTGTCAAGGAACCATGGAGCTCACCAGATTCATGTGCCTACCTCTCCACTTCTAGGTTGCCTCATGACTAATGCCCATCAGTACAGTAGAACACTATCCATCTGTGTCAGGCAGAAGGGAAACATCCTTAGTCTCTTTCTTTCTCAGCTGAAGTTAGTGCTCCAGATTTTCTATTTGAGGTAGTTGCAAGACTGAAGTAGACCAAGGGTCCACTAGTCATCGGGCTTGACCTCATGACCTTGAGAAACAACCCTTTGTTAAGTCAAACCACGCATTCAGGAATTACCTACTATGACAAGAAAAGTTCTGTGTGTCCCAATGAGCAACTAGAGATATAAGAGCTGCTCTGTGACATTGGAGTTTTATAAGATTTAAATAAGAATATTAAATTACACATTTGCTAAGCTTACTCTTACTTAAACTTAACTCATTTTATTCATCATGTTTTAAAGAAATTCAACTTTATTACCTGACTCTTTGTAGAGTATTTTTAAAAAGTGTTGCCATTATTATGACACAATCATTTAGAAACAACAGAATGCTTCTGATTAGCTTAAAATCTTTAAGTAAATGCTTCTTCACCTTGTATACATAAGCTCTTGTTCAACAGACTTCCCCAGAAAATGTAAATGTATTATTTAGCTCAATTCTAATTAAAATAACACAAACATTAAAGTCCTCCTCTTAGCTAATGAGATTTCATTAAAGCCGATTTTCTAGATTACCTCTTTTGTTCCTCATTACAGGGACTATGGAAGATGTACTTGTTGACACACCTTGGCTTTCATGAGACCAGCACTCCTGAGAGAATGATTCCTGTCTGCATTTACCTGCCAGTGACCTGGCTTTCAACCCCGCTAATTCCTAGCCTTGTTTGAAATAAAGCCAACTCATTCCCTCCTGCTAGAAAAACAAATATTTTGGCAGGGCAAAGGGACACACTTATTACCCCTTACCCTCCATCCCCAGATGCCTACAAACTTGAACTCAGACTTAAGAATGAAACTAGAGACAGAGACAAAATCATGGTATCTAAATTCACAGTAAAATAATGGGCTTCCAAGAGCTGTGAAATAGACTGGTCTGGAATGTGTGTGTGTGTGTGTGTGTGTGTGTGTGTGTGTGTGTGTGTGTAAAGGGAATGTAAAAGCAAAAAGTGGAGACAGTCTACACAAAAATTTCTATCAGATGGGCCAGAGCGATAGTCCAGCTGGTAGGGTGTTTGCCTTGCACAGGGCCGGCCAATGCCGGTCCGGGTTCGATCCCTGGCATCCCCATATGGTCCCCGAGCACTGTCAGGAGTAATTCTTGAGTGCAGAGCCAGGAGAAACCCCTGAGCATTGCCGGGTGTGACCCAAAAAAGCAAAAAAAAAAAAAAAATTCTATCAGATATCCCGTAAAAGGGTGAAAGGTGCTACTGGACTTTATGCAGATGACAACATGAAAAGGAATAAATTAATTAGAACCATTTTTTCTTTTTCTTTTTGGGTCACACCCGGCAGTATTCAGGTGTTACTCCTGCCTCTGCACTCAGGAATTACTCCTGGCAGTGTTCTGGGGACCATATGGGATGTCCCGACATTTGCCTTGCACATGGCTGACCCAGGTTGGACCCATGTGCAACCTGGGTCAGCCGTGTGCAAGGCAAATGCCCCACCGGCAATACTATTGCTCTGGCCCCCTAGACCCACTTTTTCATTTTTTAAAAAATTCTCTTGAAATGCTCTCCAGAGACTGCTTCTTTAGTTCTGAAGAGGCTACAGGACTTCAGTCTTCAACAACACCCCCTCCTCCACCCCATCAGACCTGAAATATGTGACTTTGCCCTATTTCCACTAGAAGTTCCACTAGCGGATGCTGTTATCAGTACACACACACACACACACACACACACACACACACACACACACAATCTAAATACTGTTTGTTTACAAGTGAACTGTCATATTATGAAAATGCAAACTCCCTCTTAATGCAAATCAGCCCCAAAGGGAAAGTAGGTGCAAGTTGGAAGAGCAAAAAGGAGTGGGAGAGAGAAGGGAAAGGAATTGAAGAGGATGGTGAAGGGGGCTGGTGGGGGACCACCACCTCATAGCATGGGCTGCAGCAGGGCCTGCTGGAGAAGACAGAGTCCGTCAGAAGGTAAGAAGGTAGGGGCTGGAGCAACAGGAATGTTGGATAGGTTTGATCCTCAACACCCCAATGTAGTCCCCTGAGCCCTACCAGGAGTGATCCCTGGACGCAGAGCCAGAAGTAAATCCTGAGCACTGCTGGGTGTGACCCAAAAAACAAAAAAAAAGGTGAGAAAGGTGAGAGGTCAAAGGTTATGTGGGAAACCATGCTTTCTTCAAAAATATTTGAATTAGGAATAAAGCATTCTCTGCTTCCTGAAATAGGCCACAACATTTTTTTTTTTTAAAGGGCTTTTGAAAGTTGGCAGACTACCTGAAGGAGGGCCAAAGCATCATGGCTTTTGTCCTTCTCCTGTTCTGAACTATCGGGTGCTTGTAGTTGCTGTTTCAGAAAAATAAAGCAACCAGTTAAAATTAAAAAAGATTTTTTCATGTTGGCGGAAGTAATATTTCATGGTTATCAAGAAAAGATGTTGAGAATGCGTTCCAAGAAGGAGCCCAGTGACACGCTGATTTTCCAAAGTGAGTTGTTCTATATTATAACTGGGGCTCATAGCATTCTTCATTGACCCCACCCTAACGTCATGGGCTCAGACCTGACCACAGAGAGCGCCCGCCAGGGACACACACATGGCTTGGCAGGAAGAGAGGTTTGAGAGTGCAGAGGTAACAGTGATCTTTCCCCTGAGCGATTAAGGGATCAGTGAATAGCTGAAGACAAAACAGGCTCAACCAGAAAGGAGAACGTCAACCACACAGCGCCAATATGAGTGCTGTCAAAGTCCCAGTGACCCAATGTGTAGCCTCTTCACCCCAGATGCTCCTCAAGAATACCTCTGGTATGTAACAGAAAGTACCAACCAGAGGAAAGAAATAACTTTCCCTGGATCTTAAATTGCTACCATCGTTAAAGTAGGAATCTGCTCTAAGCTATAGGTTGGCAGTTTCCACCAGCTGCCAATTCTTTGAGGAAATCTCCAGTTTCCTCTCTATCTCTCAACTTGGACTTGAAAGGAAGACGAGTAGCAGTACTCTACTGTAGCAGCCAGTAGAGTAGTACTTCTACTGTAGAAAATCAGTAGCAGCCCTTCTTATTAGTAGGTCTAATTTCAGCCATGAAATCTGGTCTGGTCCAGCCCTGCCCTGCCTTCTGTCCCACTAGTCTAAATGGGTGCCTGGGACTGTATGACTCCAAGAGGAATAAGATAAAAACCAAAGCAGTGATGACAAAGTGGTTTCCTCTCAGAGGACAATTCTAATCGGTTAGCCCTAGAGTCTGAAAGCTGTGCTGAGAAAATATTTTTGAGGACATACCTGCTTTCGGGAAAGTATGAAGTATCAGGGGAAATATATCAGTTAATTTGAAAATTCAGGACTGCAATTTTGTGGAAATACTCTGTATCACTTGTCTTCCTGTTGTTCATCAATTTGCTCGAGTGGGCATCAGTAACATCTCCATATGTCCTGTGTCATGCTAGTGTAGCCCAAGGGCATCTGCTCACTCCAGGAACACGAAGAGCCACAGACCATTTCTTCAGGTCATGGGAATGAGGTCTATAATTGTTACTAGTTTCTGGCATATCAAAATACAACACAGGTAGCTTGCCAGGCTCTGCCGTGTGGGTGGTATACTCTCAGTAGTAGACTTTCATTTCGTGCATTTACTGATGAACCATAACAGGGATAGATCAGCTTTTCTCTTGGGTGAAGCTCTGACAAGCTGTGGAGTCCAGACATTGAAAATGGCAGCTCTCACGGTGCGGGGTTCCTCTGACTTCTTGAGAGGCTCTGTTGGGATGGTGGGCCAGGGCTAGAACTCACCTTCCCTGATCAGCTGAGCATAGGGAGAGTTGGTAGCAGCTCTGCCCGTGTGTCTGAGTCTCTGGATCAGGCATACCTGGGCTTGAAATAGCTGTGCTGTAGGGTGGGACTCTGATGAGCAGGGCTTGAGATCAACTTTTCTCTTGGGTGGAGCTCTGATGAGCTGTGGAGTCCTGATGTTGAAAATAGCAGCCCTCATGGTGTGGGGGTTCCTCTTGATTGTGAAAAAGGCAGAATCAGCAAAGCAAACCCAAGGCAGAGGAATGAATAGACCAGGAATACAAGGGCTGGGGTGTTCTGGGAAAGGTAATATGATAATAAAACACATGGCGGGGCTGGAGTGATAGCATAGTGGGGAGGGCGTTTGCCTTGCACAACACCTACATGGGTTTGATCCCCGGCATCCCACATGGTCCCTGAGAACCACCAAGAGTAATTCCTGAGTGCACAGCCAGGAATAACTCCTAAGCATTGCCAGGTGTGACACAAAAAAGAAAAAAAATGACAAGCTTTCATAATGCCCAGGGTCTCTGGCTCCATATTTTTTGCAGTTAGGAAGTTGTTGTAAAGCAATAATTTGAATCTACTTAAAGCAATGTCTACAACTTTATCGGCAATATATAGAGCAGTTATTTTCAATAACTGAAAATTAATATATACAGAAATGTCTAAAAGATATTACCTAAATTATGAAAGTTAACTATAATGCATGTTTTTAAAAATTATAGATAAATGTTCTCCAAAAATTATTTTAAAATTTGTAGATAACCTACATCAAGATATTCAAAATGTTCACAACATATAGGATTATGATAATGTGTTCAAAATTAAATGTGTCATGAACAAAATGTACTTCAAAGGATATAAAATTTTAAAATTTACTTTAAAGTATATAAATTTAGGTCATTTTGAACTCTCACCCCGCCTGCCTGCATCCTAGGTAGAGTCTCTGGGGGGGCGCGGCTGGCCGGGCGGGCGCCTGGGGCTGTGGTAGAGCTCCAGGTCTCGGCAGAAGGTGGAACTACAACCCCCAGAAGTCCGAGCGGAACCGGAAGTAAACCGTCATTTTGAACTCTCACCCGGCCTGCCTGCATCCTAGGTAGAGTCTCTGGGGTGCGCGGCTGGGCGCGGCGCCTGGGGCTGTGGTAGAGCCCCAGGTCTCGGCAGAAGGTGGAACTACAACCCCAGAAGTCCGAGCGGAACCGGAAGTAAACCGTCATTTTGAACTCTCACCCGGCCTGCCTGCATCCTAGGTAGAGTCTCTGGGGGGGCTGGCTGGCGGGCGGGCGGCCGCTATGCGGCCGCTTATTATTACTAAAACTAGGAAATTCAACACCAAGGGTAGGTAATACCCTCAAGAAAAAAGAAACAGTACACTAGAGGAATTTATCCCTGAACACCGCAACACCATGGGAAAACAACGCAGATCCCCAGCTCGAAGAACAGATGAAGGAATTGACCGTGAAGAATCAAAAAAGAATACAGATATGCATGATCACTCTGACAATGAAATTAGAGAGGAAATTGGTAGGATGTTTAAGGAGCTCAACGAAAAAATTGAGCAGATGTCCAATAAAATACAGGAGAACATAAACGGAGCTGTTGAAAGGGCAGTCAATAAACTACGGGAGGAAATGAGAGCAGAAATGAGAACCATGCAAAGAGAAATATTGTCACTTAAAAACTCAGTAGATGAAATGAAAAACACAATCGGGGCTCTCAACAATAGGATGACAGCAGCGGAAGAGAGAATCAGTGAGACTGAAGATGAGCTGCAGAAAGCACTCAGAGAACTACATAAGATGGAAAAAGATCGGAAAATGGATCAGCAACGGAACAGAGAACAATGGGATGAAGCCAGGCGGAACAACATAAGAATCATAGGAGTCCCAGAGGGACAGGAAAGTAACCCCAAGGAAATTAAAACAGTTAAAAACATCCTGACTGAAAAGTTCCCGAGTTAAAGGATGAAGGCATCCAGATCCAAGAAGCCCGACGCACCAGCAAGAAGAGACCCCAATAGAAAGACCCCAAGACACATCCTAGTCAAAGTAATGGATACCATAGACAGAGACATAAT
Source organism: Cryptotis parvus (assembly GCA_021461705.1). Classification (NCBI taxonomy): domain Eukaryota; kingdom Metazoa; phylum Chordata; class Mammalia; order Eulipotyphla; family Soricidae; genus Cryptotis; species Cryptotis parvus. The sequence continues at coordinate 223,478 of JAJIBD010002042.1, forward strand.
TCTTCAGGCAGCAAGATCAAAGAAGGAAATTGTGTACAAAGGAGCATCCATTCGACTTTCAGCAGACTTCTCAGAAGACACCCTCCAAGCCCGAAGGCAGTGGTGGGATATAGTAAAAAAACTTAATGAAATGAACGCCTCAGCAAGAATTCTTTATCCAGCTAAACTCTCACTCAGATTTGAAGGACAGATATACAACTTCTTGGATAAACAACAGCTTAGGAACTTTGTAAAATCAAAACCAACCTTAAAAGAAGGACTGAATGATCTACTATAAGACGAGACATAACCCAAAAGAACAACCAACCTACACAGAAAGATGGCACAAAATCCCATGACAATAATATCTCTCAATGTCAACGGTCTAAATGCACCAGTTAAGAGACACAGAGTGGCAAAATGGATCACAAAATTGAATCCGACATTCTGCTGCCTTCAAGAAACACACCTGAACAATCGGAGCAAAGACAGGCTCAAAATAAAAAGGCTGGAAAACAATCCTTCACTCAAACAACCCATCCAAAAGGCTGGGGTAGCCATACTGGTATCTGACAACATAGACTTCAGGCTGAAGAAGGTCAGAAGGGACAGTGAAGGTCACTTGTTAATAGTCAAGGGATGCATATATCAGGAAGAAATCACGCTATTAAACATATATGCACCCAACGAGGGGCCAGCAAAATACCTAAAACAACTACTAATAGACTTCAAAGAAGACATTGACAGCAACACAATTGTAGTTGGAGACTTCAACACTGCTCTATCAACCCTGGATAGATCAACAAGATTGAAACTTACCAAGGAAATACTGGCCCTAAAAGAGGAGATGGAAGAAAGAGGGCTGGTAGACATATACAGGACATTTCATCCCCAAAAAGCTGAATACACTTTCTTCTCCATTGCACATGGAACATACTCCAAAATAGATCACATGCTGAGCCATAAATCATACCTCCATAAAATCAAGAAGATAGAAATTGTGCCAACTATTTTTTCAGACCATGATGCACTGAAAATAGAAGTTAATTGTACACAAAAACAGAGACCAATACCAAGTACCTGGAAACTAAACAGCTCACTGCTGAACAACCAGCAAGTCATAAAAAGAAATCAAAGAGGAAATCCAAAGATTCCTGGAAACAAATGAGACTGAAGACACGAATTACCAGAACTTGTGGGATACAGCAAAGCAGTGTTAAGAGGCAAGTTCATAGCTCTTCAGGCATTCATCAGAAAAGAAGAAAAGGCCATCATAAACAGTCTGACTTCCCAACTTAAGATCTTAGAGAGTGATCAACAAAAGGAGCCCAACCCAAGCAGAAAGAAAGAAATAATAAAACTTAGAGCAGAAATCAATGAGATGGAATGTCAAAAAACAATCCAGAAGATCAACGAAACCAAAAGCTGGTTCTTTGAAAAAATAAACAAGATTGACAAACCACTTGCAAGACTTGTAAGAAAAGGAAAAGAGAGAACCCAAATAAATAGAATCAGAAATGAATACGGAGACATCACAACTGAAAACACAGAAATTCAAAAGATCATCAGAGATTACTATGAGAGCCTGTATGCCACGAAACAAGAGAACCTAGAAGAAATGGACAAATTCCTGAATTCCTATAGCTTCCCAAGTCTGCAACAAGAAGATTTGGAATACCTCAACAAACCTATCTCCATCGAGGAAATAGAATCGGTAATCAAAAGTCTCCCCAAACACAAAAGCCCAGGCCCAGATGGATTCACCAGTGAATTCTACAAAACCTTTAAAGAGGACCTACTACCAATTCTTTTTAAGCTCTTCCAGCAAATTGAAGAAACAGAAATACTCCCAAATAGCTTTTACGAGGCACATATCACCCTGATACCCAAAGCAGACAAAGATGTCACAAAAAAGGAAAACTACAGACCAATCTCCCTGATGAATACAGATGCTAAGATCTTCAACAAAATACTAGCAAATAGAATCCAAAGAGCCATCAAAAAGATTGTACACCATGACCAAGTGGGATTCATCCCGGGAATGCAAGGATGGTTCAACATCCGCAAGTCAATCAACATAATACATCATATCAACAAAAAGAAAAATAAAAACCATATGATCATATCAATAGATGCAGAGAAGGCATTTGACAAGATTCAACACCCGTTCATGATGAAAGCTCTCCATAAAATGGGGATTGAAGGAACCTTCCTCAAGATAATCCAGGCCATCTACTACAAGCCCACAGCGAGCATCATTCTCAATGGGGAAAAACTGAAAGCCTTCCCCTTAAGATCAGGGACAAGACAAGGCTGCCCGCTCTCACCACTTCTATTCAATATAGTACTGGAAGTACTTGCCATAGCAATCAGGGAAGAAAAAGACATTAAGGGCATCCAGATACGAAGGGAAGAAGCCAAGTTATCACTATTTGCAGATGACATGATATTATACCTGGAAAACCCAAAACTCTCTACCAAGAGGCTCCTAGAAATAATACATTCTTATAGTAGAGTAGCAGGGTACAAAATCAATACCCAAAAGTCAATGGCCTTCCTATATGCAAACAGCGAAAGAGAAGAAAGGGACATTAAAGAAACTATCCCATTCACAATTGCACCGCAGAAAATCAAATACCTAGGAATCAGTTTGACAAAGAATGTAAAGGATCTCTACAAAGAAAACTACAAAACTTTACTTCAGGAAATAAAAGAAGACCTGAGGAAATGGAGACACATTCCCTGCTCATGGATTGGAAGGATTAACATTATCAAAATGGTAATACTCCCTAGAGCTTTATACAGATTTAATGCGGTCCCTATAAAGATACCCATGATGTTCTTCAAAGAAATTGAACAAACACTCCTGAAATTTGTATGGAATAATAAAACCCCACGAATAGCTAAAGCAATCCTTGGGAAAAAGAAGATGGGAGGTATCAATTTCCCCAACCTCAAGCTCTACTACAGAGCAGTTGTAATTAAGACAGTGTGGTATTGGTATAGAGACAGACCTGTAGACCTATGGAATAGAATTGAGTATCCTGAAACGCACTCACAAATATACAACCACTTAATCTTCGATAAAGGAGCAAAAAATATTAAGTGGAACAAAGAAAGCCTCTTCAACAAATGGTGCTGGGAAAACTGGGCAGCTACATGTAAAAAAATGAACTTAGACCTCCTTCTAACGCCATGCACAAAAGTCAGATCAAAATGGATTCTAGATCTCGATATCAGACATGAATCTATAAGGTACATCGAAGAAAACATAGGAGAAACGCTCTATGACATCGAAACGAAAAGTATCTTTAAAGACGACACACCGCTGACCAAGCAAATGGAAGCAATGATAAACAAATGGGATTATATAAAATTGAAAAGCTTCTGCACCTCAAAAGAAACGGTGACCAAGATACAAAGACAATCCACAGAGTGGGAAAGGATATTCACCCAATACCCATCTGACAAGGGGTTAATATCCAGGATATATCAGGCACTGGTAGCACTCCACAAGAAGAAAACAGCCAACCCCATCAAAAAATGGGGAGAAGAAATGAACAGAAGCTTCCAAAAAAGAAGAAATTCGAATGGCCAAAAGGCATATGAAAAGTGCTCTTCATCTTTGATCATCAGGGAGATGCAAATCAAAACAACAATGAGGTACCATCTCACCCCACAGAGACTGGCACACATCCAAAACAGCAAGAACAACCGGTGCTGGCGTGGATGTGGGAAAAAGGGACTCTCATCCACTGCTGGTGGGAGTGCCGACTGGTCCAGCCCTTTTGGAAAACAATATGGACATTCCTCCGAAAGCTAGATATTGAGCTCCCATTTGATCCAGCAATAGCACTCCTGGGAATATACCCTAGAGACCGAAAAACACATAGCAGAAACACTATCTGTACTTCTTTATTCATCTCTGCGCTATTCACTATAGCTAGAATCTGGAAACAACCTAAATGTCCGAGAACAGAGGACTGGCTAAAGAAACTGTGGTTCATCTACACTATGGAATACTATGCAGCTGTCAGAAAGGATGAAATTATGAAATTTACCTGCAAATGGATGGACATGGAGTCTATCATGCTGAGTGAAATTAGTCAGAAGGAAAAGGACAGATATAGAATGACTGCATTCATTAATAGGATATAGATACCAGTGTTTTAATAAATATGGGAAATGGTAATAGCAGATTAAAACTCACCACTGAATATACACAAAGAGACTTAAGTGATTAACTCTAACTATCTGCAGGGCTAGCCACAATGTGTAAAATAAGAGGGAGAGAGATGCAGAGACAGAGAGAGAGATAGAGAGAGAAAGAGAGGAAACTGGGGTACCTGCTATTAAGGCGGGTGGGGGATGGGAGGGGAGGGGTACATTGGTGGTGGAAATGGGGCACTGGTGGAGGGATGGGTGCTGGAATACTGTATTACCAAGAACCAATTATGAACACCTTTGTAATTGTATGTTTCACGGTGGTATAATAAAAAAAATTAAAAAAAAATTTAAAGTAAATATACATGTATAAGGATATACATGCATATGTTTTTTATGAAACAGTAACTCTGAATAGCCTAAATCTTCTATAATAACTATGTATCTCCTTTGTGATAATAGAGAGACTTCATTTATTTTTGGAGCCATATCTGGTGGTGCTCAGGGTTCACTCCTGGCTCTTGCACAGGGTTCTCTCCAGCAGTGCTCACAGGACAGTATGTGGCACCAGAGATTGAACTCAGGCTAACCACAGGCAAGGTAAGCAGCTTATGTGCTCTCCTCTCTCTTCAGTCCCCACATCCTTTGTTTTTAAGGATAAAAATGAACAACCTACAAAATCTGAATGGAAGTATCTCATTTCATTGTCCCAAAGTGTATTGAGGTGGGCAAAAAGTGAACCACATTAGGCAAAATTAAATGTAAAACAGACAAATTGCTTACATCTACAAAAAAAAAAACCAATGTGACCATCTCCCCAGAGCCTTAGCACGGTCCAACTGGCTGTGTCAGCACATGAGAGCAGTTAAATGAACCAAACCTAGATTCATTCTGTATCAGCAGCTTTGGTCTTCTGTCCTGGTGCTTAACTGTGTGAAATAGCCATACTATCACACTTAGAATTATGGCTTGATCAAGACCTCCACTAAGTGACTTAATAAAAAATTAATTGGCCGTGACACTAAAGGAGTCTGAAGTGGTCACCACATCATGCATATGTGAGCCTCAAGGTCTTCTTTGAAAAGAAAGTACCCAAGCTTTAATTTAAGCAATTTAGCAAACTAGTGGTATGACTCAACAGATAGTCTCACATGGAGAATTGATTCTATTCTGAGCACCAATGAGCCCCCTAAGCATTTAGCAGTCAGATGTCTCTACTTGAAGGCTCACTTTGGAAAGTGGAATGAATAATCCTATCGTCATTTTACTTTCCCTCAAAGAAAAATTATTATTGCATTCATTTCTAGAAAATAATGCTGTTTAGGACTCAATAAACTGTAAGTCATAAAATTATCTCTCTCTTTCTCTCACTCTCCCTCTATCTTCTGTTGTTATAGTTACAGGAACTTTAAGAAAGAAACATTTTGTTCTGTTTTACAAATATTTCCTTTTACATGGAGAGTACTGTGTTGAGTGAAATTATCCAGAGGGAAAAGGACAGATAGAGAATGACTACATTCATTTGCAGGATATAAAAATATAGTATGATACTAATATCCTAGGTCAGGCAAAACATGGATCAGGAGGACTTGTCAGTGGGTGGAATCTACTGCAAGTGTTTGGGATTCAGAGTTAGGTAAGACAGAGAAGGAAACAGTGTGCTAATAATTGTTGGAAATGGTAATACCAGCCTAGAACTGAGCATTGAATATAGGCAAAGGGGTATACATGATAACCCCTAAATGTATGTATTGCAAGCCATAATGTGTAAGGAAGGGAGAGAGAAAGAGAGAGAGAAGGAGGAGGAGAAGGAGGAGGATCCCCTGAGGAGGAGGAGGAGGAGAGGAGGAAAAGGAGGACCAGACGGGGGGGGGGGGGAGGGAGGATGAAGAGGAGGAGGGGAGGAAGAGGAGGGGGAGGAGAAGAAAACCTAATCATGAACAGTTTTGTTACTATATATCTCAAAATTAAAAAATAAACTAAAAAAATCTCCTTTTTTTTTAACAAAACCTAACCCTAAATAGTTGATGTCTGTCCAGATGCTAATATTATAAAAGATGTAAGCTGTGCTCTTTGTTTATGAAGGAGGCAGAAGCTAGCTGAATCTTTTCTTTACCCTATTCCTTAATAGTTCAAAATCAGATTGCCCCAAGACTGTCTCCAAATGAATAACTGGGACAAGAATTTGACCCTCTGGTTTAAGAAGTCAATAGAGGGCCAGAGCAATAGCACAGCAGGTAGGGTGTTTGCTTTGCATGCAGCCGACCCAGGTTCGATCCCCAGCATCCCATATGGTCCCCCAAGCACCGCCAGGAGTAATCTTGAATGCAGAGCCAGGAGTATCCCCTGAGCATAGCTGGGCATAATCCAAAAAGCAAAAATAAATAAATAAATAAATAAACATACGTCAATAGAAATGAAATATCCAGATATTATAAAAGAAGGTAAGTTGAGTAGACATTGAAGACATGAGACTGCAGATTCCCACAGTGACAATTAGCAGGAGAAAGACAGGCTTTCCACGCTTACAGATGTGCAAGAACTCTAATCGTTAGAAAGGAGAATTTGTAGAGCAAAAGAATTGTTTGTTAGTTAGAAATCTCAGCAAATAGAAGAGACTTCTTAAAGCAGGCAGTTTATCTGGAAGAAAGGGTCTAGAACAGAGGAAAGAAGTATAGCCCCAAATCCTGGTCTTGCCATATAGCCTGTGCCGACAAGGAAGAAACTGGGTGAACCAAGGGACCCATCACCCCTCTCTGACCACATACTCACTTCCAAATTCTTTACCAGAAAGTGGTTTTTCTCAGCCAGGAGTCATTGGATAAACTGAACAATGTCACATATGCTGGGAATCAGCAGCTGTTTTCGAAATTGGGGAAAGTCCATAATATTCTGAAACAAAAGTGATACCTAGAATTTAAGTTAAATATAAACACCTTTGCTGTGCCTAACACTATCACATTCTATTTAAATGTTAAAAGTTTCCTTCCCCAAATGTGGAAATTTCCATGCTTATGCCCACTTGTGTGTTTATTATAATTTTTTGCCTTAGTAGTCATGATTCCCTGGTTCTTATCATGCTCTTATTTCTTTTTAAATACCATTAACCATTTTAAAATATCTAACATTTGCTTAACACACAACTATTCACCCTAACCTCCCCTTAACCATATAAATTTCTATTTGAAGTGGGAAAAATAATAGAATGTGTGTACACCAAGCAAAAATTAAGTCTATATTTCTGTGCATTGGTGTGTGGAAGGGAAGTGAAAGAAAGAGAAATCTGTGCTGTGGAGAAATATTCTTCAGACAGGTGTCAAAGCAGAAGGCCTGCTCTGAAAGTGCCCAACGAAAAATCTAGACAACACCTTGTTGTATATTTCTGCACATAGATCACAGAATTCTATCGCTCTTATGGAGAAAACGGCCAAATGTATGTTGCTAGGTAATCGTGCACCCATTCAAAGAAACTGCAATGGGACATTGAGAGGCATCAATTCTTTGGGAGACAAATCTCATGACAGCAATAGTTAGCTTGTAACTGTGGCCTCTTGTTCTGATGGCAAACGTGCCATCTTCTTAGAAAGTACGGGCCTCGCCCAGATTGATAGCAGGCATAGGTCTTTTTCTAGGGGGTAGCCTGACCTTTGACTCCTTCCCTTTCCCAGGCAGAGGTCTTTTCACATCTCCTTCTGCTTTGTTCTGGATCGCTGCCTCCATTTCTCCTGAGTCCTGAGTGGCTGCTGGCCCCCAAAGCCAACCCGCTCCAGGGAGAAGCCTGAAATGTCACTTGATTTCACAGACTTGTCTTTCTGAAGCAACAAGCAGTTTAAAACTTCTTATTGAGCTATCTTATATCCTATTGTTTTACATGGAAACAATCAACTTCTCCCAAGAATTTCAAAGAAACAGGTTCTAGGAAACTGCAAACAGTGCAATCAGAAAAAATATAAAGTTTTCCTAAATTGGGACAAATCTCATACACAGGTTCACAAGCCCCCGCCACACACACACACATACCCAGTTTTTATAGATTTATAAAGATTTATCAGTTTTTATAAAAAATTAAACTGATGGATTTATCAGTTTTTATTAAAAAATTAAACTGATGGTTTTTAAAAGATTTATGAATTTGAATGAGGAATAAGTGATCTTAACAGATTTCTAACTGAAATTTACTTATTCCCTTTTATTGTAAGATTTTCTTTGAGTTGGTCACCAAAATAAATAAGTAAAAGCACAGCTAAGTTCATGTTTCTCAAAGTTGACATTTTGCTCATCACTACTTTAAAATGGTAAATATTACACCCTCATTGTTAAAGAGTTTACGGCTTAACAAAGAAGTTTATTTTTTTTTCCTATTTTGATAATTCTTTTTCAGTGAAATGTGTTTCTTTTTAATCTGGGCTTTATTATATGTATATTTAAATACTGATATGAGTCCAAACATCACAGTGCCCAAAGAGTTCATAAAGTCAGAGAACCCTGAAAATAAAGTTTTTAGATCAGAGTGTGCTTCTGTTTTAAGTGGATGCTGACATGTTTGGGAGAGATGGTTATTTTCCCTCACTCTCATTCCCTGTATTTCTCAGTGTTGCTCAAGGCTGAGTTTTCTATTGAAACCTGAGGCCTCTGTGTCTTTCCAGTGAACTTCAGAAACAAGAGTGGGATTGTTCCCTGATGCTCGGCAGAATTCCCTTAAGGAACTGCTTCCGGTTGCAGTTGAGGAGTTTGACCCATAACCCTGGCTATCACTTGACCTGGTTATTTTTTCCAGACATCTCATTTCAGGGATAGAATTTGAACATTCTCTGTGTTGAAAACTCAAGTCAGGATCCTTAGAAAGCTTTCTTGTACTAAGTGCGGCAAGAAATATGGCATCAACCTAGAAATATGGAATTGACCCATGGAATCCAGTCGATGACAGATGAATGACAGTGAAGATGTGCTATATTTATACAACGGAAGACTACGCAGTTGCAAAGAATGCTGAGAACATGAAATTTGCTGGTTGGAAATTAAGGATATCATATTGAGTGAAGTAAACCAGAGTAAAACAAACACAGAATGATCTTACTTATCTGTGGCATATAGAATGAATGAATGAGGAAGTGTAATATAGTAAAGTAGGGGATACCTAGGTCACCCTTGCCCCTGGATTTTAGGGAGGAGGAGAGAGAAGAAAAGACATCAATGGGAAGAAGGAAGTTGATAAAAGGAAGTAATGGTAGAACAGGCTTTGGGACTTCAGTTATACTGGTGATGCCCCTCGAGGTTGCAGATGTGACTGCGGTGCCTGGCTGCATCAGCAGGTGGCAGACAGGAGACAGACTTGTATACACCCACCCAGGGCTTCCCGTGGGCCCTGGATGGTTGATGGTCTGACATAGAAAAAGATTGGGCCCCCTAGGTTGAACCCGGAACCATAACAGAGCCTGGCAAGCTACCCGTAGTGTATTCGATATGCCAAAATAGTAACAATAATGAACCTCATTCCCAATGAATGGAGACGTTACTGGCACCCACTTCAGTAAATCAATGAACAATGGGAAGATAAGTGACAAGTAACAAGTGGGAGAGTAGTATAGCTATATATCCAAAGTACAGACTCAACCACTGGTGGTAGGATTAGTGTTGAAATATATGCTGAAAACTTAGCTATCAACAACTATGTAAATCATTTGTATCACTTCACTTGTATCACTTGTCTTCCCATTGTTCATCAATTTGCTCCAGCAGGCACCAGTAACATCTCCATAAGTCATGTGTATGCTAGTGTGCTAAGGGCATCTGCTTGTTCCAGGAACACGAAGAGCCTCAGAGTATTCCTTCAGGTCATAGGAATGAGGTCTATAATTGTTACTGGGTTTTGGCATATCAAATACAACATGGTTAGCTTGCCAGGCCCTTCCATGCAGGTAGAATACTCTCAGCAGTAGGCTCTCATCTCATGCATTTACTGATGAACATGAAGAAATCGGCTTTTCTCTTGGGTGGAGCTCTGACAAGCTGTGGAGTCTGGATATTGAAAATGGCAGCCCTCATGGTGTGGGGGTTCCTCTGGCTTCTTGCGAGGCTCTGTTGTGATGAAGGGCTAGGGTTAGAACTCGCCTTCACTCCCGGGCGCCTCATGATTAGCTGAGCACAGGGAGAGCCAGTAACAGCTCTGCCCCATGTGACTGAATCTCTGGATCAGACATAACTGGACTTGAAACGGTCTTTGCTGTAGGGTGTGACTCTGCAGGGCTTCAGATTGGCTTTACTCTTAGATGGAACTCTGACAAGCTGTGGAGAACTGTGAGTCACAGCTCTGATGAACAGTGATTTGTAAATCACAGTTCTTTAATTACATTTCTAAATATCTTTTAAGAGGAAAGCTTTTGTAACACACAGTATCCCCAATGGCCCAGGAATAGCCCTGAATATGAGGATCAAATATATCTTCACTTACAGGCTCACAGTGTGACCATGACTGTGGGCAAGAACACTCTGGTCCTCCACATATCTTTAGAGGTCATGCTCTCTGTTCACTGCCTTCTTTTCATGGCCTGTAAATGGGGTATGCCTGACTTTTCTTTCACAACAGTTGGCTCCAGGAAATATCAGATTCTTTTCTTTCTCTAAACCAAATTAAAGCAAACTCATCACTACTGTGAATTCTGTGATTCACACACACACACACACACACACAATCTCAGAGTAGAGTCCACATGAGAGAGTCTTCAGAAAAACAGAAATCATCATTCTCAACAAGCACCCTGGAGACTCCTTACAGTCAGTGACACATCAGGATGTCACCTCAGGGGAACCCACCGTTTTCAAGGTAACAGCAACAACTGCCCTCATCATACCACACAGGAGGATTCACTGATCTCTGCTGTTCTTGAAGGCCACGTTGAACTTCTAAACTGCATCCCACACAGAGAAGACAAATATTCCAACTCTTATGGTCATTACTCACTCTTAAAAGATTAATTTAACAAAAATGAATGCCCACCACAGTAATGAATGTAATTCAGTGGGAGAGTGGTTTGAGAAAGTTAGTCATGCTGAAAAACATTATTTCTTAAATTAATGACAGAACTGAAGATTATTTTCAGATTTGGTCAGCATTTTTGAGAAGAAATGATTAGCCAGGGTGGGGAAAATCCAGATTAGTATTAAGTATTTGCATGTTATGAAGCAGAATAAGCAAAGCCCAAGGCTGCTCCTCAAATACTTTACTAGTCCGAAGGGACACATAAGGTCAGACTGTGTTGTAAAACACAATTAAAAGAACAGGGGTCCCAGATACATATATCTATTATAAATAAAAGCTAATAATAATAATAGCTAATATTAACTGAATGTTTACTATTCCAAGTCACTGGGGAAAAGCTTTATGAAGATAAACATGTAGATATATACTTATATTACTGATTTGGTAGTTTTGCTACAAAACTGCACAATAAAATTATCATTATCTTTCTTGATAAGCAAAGGAGTCAGTATATTTAGGAAGAGAGAATATTGAAGAATTCACCAATGAATTAGCCAGAAGGAGAGAGACAGATACAGAATGACTGCATTTATTTGCATGACATAAATATATATGTACATATTATGATACCAATATCCAAGGTCAAGTGAAACATGTATCAGGAGGTCTTGTCAAAGGTGGTAATTATCACAAACGTGTGGGAGTCAGAGGCTAGGTAAGACAGAAAATGGAACAGTGTGCTAACAATTGTCGAAAGTGCTAATATCAACCTAGAACTGAGCACTAAATACAGGCAAAAAGATACACATGACAACCCTTTAATGTATGTTCTGTAATCCACAATCTGGAAGGGAAGGAAAAGAGAACAATAGAAAGAAAGGGAAAGAAATAAAGAACCTACCATGGAGGCAGGAGGGGGAAGGGGGAGGGAACCGGGACATTGGTGGTGGGAGATGGACACTGGTGGAGGGATGGGTGCAGGAACACTGTATGACCAAAACTCAAATATAAACATCTTTGTAATTGTATATCTCACGGTGGTATAATAAAATACTTAAAAAAAATTCACCAATGGTCACATAGTTGGCACATTGGAGATCCAGAATTTGATTCAGGGCAACTGAGTTACAGATTTCCATTCCTTTAACCACTATCACTTCTGTGGCTCCAGTGACAGAGCACGGACTAGGATGTGCACGCATGCCCCCCACCTATGTGAAATGCCATGCACGCTCACCACAGCTGATCTTCATGCAAGAATAACCTTCAGCCTGCTGCAGCCCATCACTTGAATTCATTCATGACACTCTCAAACGATGCTACACAGTTCTTATTTTCGCCCTTGTTTCACTTATGAGGAACAGGCACAGAGAGGCTAAGTTACTTGTCCTAAGTTACAGTGCGGAAACATGAGGCAGAGCCAGGATTTGAAAACTCTAGGTCATTGGCTCTTTTAGCACTGATGAAGCTGGTATTATTATGCTTATTTTATAGTTAAGGAAACAAATCCAGCAAGTCTGAGTGTGGATTGTCTTGTAAAATGGTCTTAATTTGTTGTTTAACACTTCCAAAACAGGAAGCCTGGCTGAAGGAGCTCAGCACAGGCCTTAGAATGGGGGGGGCAGGGGGCTCTTTCATTAGTAAATGCATGGATTTCCTCTTGAGGGTGGGACTAGTAGTGACCAGATATGCTCAAACCTATCACTATCACTATCTTCCCATTCATCATCAATTTGCTAGAGCGGGCTTCAGTAACATCGCCATATGTCCTGTATCATGCTAGTAGAGCCCAAGGGTATCTGCTCACTCCAGGAACATAAAGATCCTCAAATCATTATATTAGGTCATGGGAATGACCTAACATAATTGTTACTGGTATTTGGCATATTAAATATGACACGGGCAGCTTACCAGGCTTGCCGTGGAGTTGGCATACTCTTGTAGTCACCTCTAAATACAGCATTTATTCTGCTGGGTGGAGTTCTGATGAGAGGGAAGTCCAGATGTGGAGAATGGCGGCCCTCATGGAGTGGGGGGCGCCGCCTGGCTTTCTGTGAGGCTCTGCTGGGGTGGCGGGCCAGGGCTAGAACCCACCATCCCTCCCTGGCGCCTCGTGAGCGGCTGGGCACAGGAGAGAGCTGGTAGCAGCTCTGCCCCATGTCTGTGAGTCTCTGGATCAGCATACCTATAGGCTCTGGAAACCTGAAATTCCCTGGATTGCTACAGCTCACATTCTGTCAAATCTTTCAAGCCATTCTTCCTTAAAGAATCTATGCCTGACTGTGTGAATTCTCTAGCATCTAATCCTAACACCAACCAGAAAATCATGTTGATGACTTGTATATTAGAATATTTCCACCAGTCGAAGAAAACCTTTCTGAAGGAGTAACTGAAATGTTTTTCAAAACTCCTACGATTCCCTTCAACCCCCCACACACACACACACACACACCTGGAAGGTACATGCAGTGCTCAGGCCAGAGAAAGGACTCAGGGACCCCACTGCCGGTTGTAGATTTCAAGTTGACTGTAAGTAGTACAAAACATAAAATTCTGTCAGCCAGAAATTTGGCAAGCAATAAACAAATGAATTTCCTGGCCTCAGGAAGTTTTCAATCATTCCACTGAAGGAAAGCATATGAGAAAAGCATGAGAAAACACTGGTGAATTCTACCATAAATGTAAAAACCACATCAGTTCTCTATATCCTCTTTCAGAGGGTAGAAGCAGAGAAAATATGTCATCATTCATCTTCTAAGCCTGATGGTGCTCTTAGATGAATTTAAAGACATCATAAGTTATCGGTGACCAATATTTCTAATGAATGCAAATATAAAAAGCTCAACAAAATATTATTAGATATGATTATATCTAATACAAAAATGTATATAGAGTTAGACACCACAAAGAAGTAGGATTTCTCAGGGATTCAGAGTTAGCTCAACATTTTTTAAAAAATCACGTAACTTGAGACATTACTTCAATAGGGTAAGAAAAATCACTTATTCATATCAATAAACATCAAAAAATAACCTGACAACCACCCCCTACCCCTGGCAAACACTACATAAAAAACTGTTGGAGTACCAGGATGTGCACAATAATTAATTAATTAATTTGAATTTTTTAAATAGAATGCAGAGCTGGAGATGGGTGAAAGGATTAGAGTGCTTGCTTTGCATGCAGGCACTCCCCAGCACCACCAGGGAGTGACCGCCCCACTCACTGAGCCAGGAGTAATACTAATCACTGTCATAAAACCAAAGAGTGAAGAAAAAAGAATTCAAAGATTTATGAGAAAAGAGATAGAAAAATAGTTCATAAAAGTCAGAGGGGAGATTAATGTCATCAGAAGATGGATAATCAATGCCTTTCACTGACAAATGCTGAAAAATCAGGTGCAAATTAGAGCAGAGATAGTGCTGAATTTTGTAGCTATGTGGACAAAAAGGGAAACTTCATAAACATCTTGTACACTAGCAATTCCACTCTTTCATGTATCCAAAGAACATAAAAGCACTAATTGAAAAGAAAATATATATATATTTGTATATCTTACATATATATACATATATATGTGTGTGTATATATATATCTGTCGTTGATATATATATATATACATATATATATATATATGTATATATATATATATATATATATATATCAACGACAGAGCCTGGCAAGCTACCCATGTCTTATTCAATATGCCAAAAACAGTAACTAGAATAGACCTCATTCCCATGATCTGAATGAATGGTTTGAGGCTCTTCGTGTTCCTGGAGCGAGCAGATGCCCTTGGACTACACTAGCATGCAACAGGGACAAATAAAGACGTGGAGACATTACTGGTGCCGCTCAAACAAATCAATGAACAACGGGAAGACAAGTGATACAAGTGATATATACGTACATTGCTTCCCCATATTTATTGCAGTGCTATATTTAGAATAGCCATAATCTGCAAACAGGTCTGCTTCCCAAAACACACACGTGGAAAAGGAAAAGGTGCTATATAACAGAATGCTATGAATAAAATTTTGCCTTTAGTGACAACATGGGTGAAAGTGGAGAGAGTCATGCTGAGTGAAATAAGTCAGAAGGAGAAAAGAAAAATATTGGATAAGCACTCTTCTCTCTGGGACATAGAGAAGGTAATTTATGAGTGGTGGTTGTTGTTGTTTAACCAAAACTATGGTCAAAACCTTCAGCCGCTATCTTTATTTACCATGAATGATTTAGTATAATTAAAAGACTATGACTCAGATGCCTTCACTTTTTGAAAATGGACTCACTGGCTGAAGAAAGTCCATTGTTGATAGGAACGAAAATGTAGCCCAAGCTAATAAAGACAAGAGCCGCTCTCCACACAGCTGTCCAAGCTTAGTTTTGATTTCCCTTTACAAAGATTTCATATATGCATTAAAATAAGGCCAAGCAAACAGCAGACTCCTGATGAATGCTGGAGTAAAGACTCCAGCCTGACAAAGATGCATGCCTGTGTAGACTGGAATCCAGAGACCCTGCTTAAGTGTTTGTCTGGAGATTTCAAGAAACTCCCTATGATTACAAGACTTTAGCTCTTTCTCTCTTTATGTTTTCCCCCACCTGGCCAGATGTTCACAGTTTTCAAAAACTCTGATAATTTTTTATATAGTACTGCATATTTTTATTGGGATCTTTCACTGTATTGCATTCTGTTTATAACTCTTTAAGTTTTCATTGTTTTGGTTGGGATTTTATTTTTATGACGTGTTAGGGCAGAAGGAGGGTGTTTTATTTTTATTTTGTTTTTTATTTTGATTGCCCCACAGTATTTCCCCTCGCTTGGCCTCTCTCAAAAGATGATAATCTCATTTCCTGCTTCTTAAGACATTCTTAACAGGTCAAGAATCTTGATTCTTTTTCCTTTTCACAGACACTAAACCCAAGAGTATGTGATGTATTTTTGAGGGTTTTTTTTTTTTATCTCTTTCAGGAGGTCTAAAGCACAAGCTTTCCATGCAGGGGACAGTTAAACCTCTGGTGCATATGGTCCCCTGAGCACTGCCAACCATAGCCCTGAGCACTAAGAATATATCCTGAACACTGCTAGGTGTGGCCCACAAACAAACAAAAAATACATATCTTTGAAATAACCACATGGTTGCTCTTCTCTTCTGGACAGTTGGAAGAGTTATAGCTTTCTGATATTCCATAATTTTCACATTGATTTTTTTTTTTTTTTTGCTTTTTTGTGTCACACCCGGCAATGCTCAGGGGTTACTCCTGGTTCTGCACTCAGGAATTACTCCTGGCGGTGCTTGGGGACCATATGGAATGCTGGGGATCGAATTCGGGTCAGCTGGTGCAAGGTAAATGCCCTACCTGTTGTGCTATCTCTCCGACTCCTGATTTTTTTAGAAAAAATAAACAAGAAAGCGTTTCACTGGATGCAACAGTAAAAGCTTAAATTCAACTTGAATGATTTTTCTATCAAAAACTAATAGAAGAAAATTTGCCTATAATGGATGGACATGGAGAAGATTATGTTGAGCGAAATTAGCCAGAAGGAGAGAGACAGACACAGAATGACTGCATTTATCTGCATAACATAAATATATATGTACATATTAAGATACCAATATCCAAGGTCAAGTGAAACATATATCAGGAGGTCTAGTCAAAGGTGGAAATTATCACAAACATGTGGGAGTCAGAGGCTAGGTAAGACAGAAAATGGAACAGTGTGATAACAATTGTCGAGGGTACTAATGCCAACCTAGAACTGAGCATAAAATAGAGGCAAAAAAGATACACATGACAACCCTTTAATGTATGTTCTGTAATCCATAGTCTGGAGGGGAAGGAAAAAGAAAGAGAGAGAGAAGGGGGAAAGAAATAAAGAACGAGGGAACCGGGGACGTTGGTGGTGGGAGATGGGCACTGGTGGAGGGATGGGTGCTGGAACACTGTATGACCAAAACCCAAATATGAACTTTTTAATTGTACATCTTTGTAATTGTAAAAATAAAAAATTTAAAAAAAAACTAATAGAAGTGAAAATCTAAGACAAAAAATAATAAACAGTACTTTTAAAATGATTCACTTCCAGAACCAAAATGGAAATTATTTATCTTTTTATTCTGAAGCTGTAGAAAAGGTCCAGTCTAATTGTGTCATGCCCTACTCTCCCCTTCAGATTGGATCTGAACCAGAGTGACATGGAAGAAGGCTCAAAGGAGAAATGAACAGTGGTTTTCTTTATTCTTGGAACACCTGTTAAGGGGTTATGGGGATTTTTATATACAAATAGAACTCTAGTCTTCTCCTCCCACCCTCCCTTTCTCTCTTTGGTTTTTTTTTTTTCTCAAAACGCCTCATTAAGACATTTCCTTTGCCAGTGTTTCATTGCTCAAAGAGTCAATGTAACTTTAAACCCTTAGGCACTCTGCAAATTATGATTTTTAACCTTTCCAGGAGCTTTCTTGTAAATTCTGATCTTAAATATATTTCCCATCATTTTCTAGGCTAAAGTAGTTTCTGAACTAATATCTATTTTACCACATCATGATTAAATAAGTTATTTCTTAATGAGCCAGCATATATGCAGAGTTTTCCCTCATTCTGTGTGTGTATCTGTGTGTATATGTGGTGGTGTGTGTGTGTGTGTGTGTGTGTGTGTGTAGTCATCTAAAATGTTTAACTAGGAGGTTAGCATAGCAATGTGTTCTGGAAAATCTATAGGTAACTGAAATGTTTATTTTGTTTTTTCATGGTTTTGGAGCTTGGGGCAAATTTGGTAGTGTTTGGGGCTGACTCTGAGTTATGTATTCAGGGATCACTACGGGGGTAATCGCGACATTTAAAATAGAATAAAATTGGGTTGCAGCAATAGTATAGCTAGTAGGGTCTTGCCTTGTATTCAACTGACCGGGTTCGATTCCCACATGGTCCCCGAGCACTGCTAGGAGTAACTCCTGAGTTCAGAGCCAGGATAATCCCCCAAACGTTGCTTGGGATGACTCCCAAAAACAAAATGAAATAAAGTTATTACAGACTCAGCAGTGGGAAAATTCTGATCAATATAATAGATAGAATGGACAAAAAAATAATATGTCCATTCCACTAAAAATCATAGCAGTGCATGAGATAACAACAGCATAACTTAAAAATACTGCATAATGTGAATCTGAGCTGATAGCACCATGAACAAGATGCTTCCCTTTGTCCCCATCCCCTGGAACTGCCAGGGGTGACCCTTGAGCACAGAGGCAGGAGTAAGCATTGGGTAGCACTGGGTGTGGCTTCCAACAACCAAAAATAAATGAAAAATAAATACGGTATTGTGAAAATAATCCTAGTGGAGATAAAGGAACTGAGAGTTGTCTGGAAAAGCACAGGCACAGTTGAGTCTGAACCACTGAGGAACATGCAACAAACATATGTAGCATGTGAAGCAAATGGTGGAGAAATGTCAATGGGGGGGAGTGTTTTTAGTATGAAAATGAAGAGTAAGGTGAAGGGAGCTTGATAAGGGCTTCACCACTGGCAAGTACTGACTAGCCAGTGGGCTGGAGTCCATATCAGTGCAAAAGCGATCTTAAGTTTCTGCTTTGGCCAGAAAAAGCCCATAAAATGAAACTATCAGCTTGTACCAGTGGGAGTTCGTCACACCCTCCAAGCAAGTTATCCAAAAAAGTCAAGTCAATCATGACTTGTCTCCCAAGGAACAGCGTCAATTCCATAGGATTTGGGCTCAGTGGCCCTGAGCTAGCCTGTGTGCCAGGAGCCAGCTCAGGCCCAGGCTGGGATCTCCACTTCTGAAAACCTGCAGATCAGAGGTTCCCAGACCCCACCCCAGGTCCAATTAATTTGTTAGAATGGCTTAGATAATGAATTTATTACAATTATTATTGTATTATTACAATTAGTAATAATTATTACAATTGGTAAAGAATAGTAAAAGAAAGCAAACCCACTCAGAGATGAAAGGATTCTGTTGCGGCACATTTACCTTTGTCTGTTTCTTGTGAATAGCTCTTTGTACTAGCACACCTACCACAGAGGTTCTCAGAGTCACCGCTCTTTATTTTGCAGCTCATGTAGCAGTACCAATAGCCACTCCACCTCTGAGACAGCAATTATACTACCTCACCAGAAGACCCCCATCAACCTTAAACTGCGCTTATACAGATCATATACACCACCCATCTTACTGGTTGTGCCTTATATAAATGAGAGCTTATAAAACTAACTAACAAGTTTGCAGATGTGCTATGCAAATATAGGTGTGCATGATGAACAATTAAAGAGTATATGTAAATAAGGGACTAATGGGGAGATGTTGATTATCTAGACCCTCCCTCCTATTTCCTCTGTGATAATATCTAAGATAACACCTGGAACTAAGAACTTTCGATCCTTGTGGAGCGATCTGTCCAGCATAGTGGCTCCTGATACTCTGTTTCACCAGCTGGAAGTACTCTGAAGTTTCTCCTTTGGGGGGACTTCATGGAGACATCATTAGTCAGGCATAACTGATTAATTTATTGCAATTAAATTCAACCTCCAACCTCCTTCACTTCCCACACACTCTGGATCCAGGCTTATAGGATCCACAAAATCATGTGGTCTGACCCTGGTACTTGACAGGACAGGCACATATGCTTCTCATTTGCAGCCCAAGGCTCATCTGTATGTATTATATGGCCCACAAAAGATGGTATAAATATCCAAATGACACTGGCAGAAAAAAAGCTTCCCACCCCTGCCATAGTTGGTTTCTCTTGGGAATCAACCCCCATCCCTTGGTGTTTCCAAAAGTCACCAATTCATGAAAACAAAAGACATTTTAATCACTGTCAACGCTAAGAAATTCTAAAGCTCTAGGGATCTGGAAGCTAGAACATTGACTAAAGGTCAATTTTTTTTTTTTTTTGGAGAAACCCCGGCGATACTCAGGGGTTTCTCCTGGCTCTGCACTCAGGAATTACTCCTGGCCGTGCTTGGGGGACCATATGGGATGCCGGGGATCGAACCGGGCCAGCATGGGCTGGCCACATGCAAGGCAAACACCCTACCCGCTGGATTATTGCTCCAATCCCAAATATTTATGAATATATATTTTGGTTATCTGAATGATGAAATATATGTTGCTTTTTGTTTGTTTGTTTGTTTGTTTGGGGGGTCACACTCAACAGGGCTCAATGGTTATTCCTGACTCTGTGCTCAGGGATCACTCCTGGCAGGGCTCAGGGCAACATATGGGGTCAAACCTGGGTCAGCCAGGTGCAAGGCAGGAGCCTACCCACTGTATTATCATCACGGCCCTGAAATACATATTTCCACCACAGCTGACTTATGGAAAGTGGGCAGAGGGGAGGTGGTAGTCTCAAAATTGAATCTGCCTCTCTCCACCTATCTCTGTCGCCTGGGAAGGGTCTAGAGGAGTTAGGACCAGCAGAGTCTACAATGAGCAACTGCACTGCACAGACCCAACGTTTCACCAGTTCTACGCAGTTGTCAAACTTTACCTGAGTTCCGCTTCATCTACATGTCGAGGGAATTCATCCCTCTTACCTGATTTCTTGGGAAGCCATGGAACTCGGGCTGGAGCAAGGAATTATACTTTTCAGGGAAAGGAAAATCAGCCCTAGTTTTCACCAAGGTTATTTATCCTGAGTTCTCTAACTACCCTCACCAAAAAGAATTGCAGGAAGGAGATAAATATTGCGGTCAGCAAAGTTTACTTGGAAAATATGAGGAGCTAGAAAGAGAGTTTGATACTCAAGAGATTTCCCCAGAGCAGAGACCTATGTCCCCTTCCCAAATAGAGCAGAGGGTGAATCCCAAGATAGAAAATGTGTTGAGAACATACATCTTAGGTAGTAATGTAGGCAATCCCAGGTTTGGGGAAATAGACTTCTTGGTTCCTTTAAAATTACTTTTATACATTTTTCCCAAATTGGCTCCAAAGCCTGTTGCTAGAATACTGTCAAGGGGAGATGTTGGGACTGCTGATGGTCTTTTGATAGTCTTACCGTGACCTTTGACTTTTGTTCCAGAACCTCTCTGGAACCTCTCTAAGAGGATCTAAATAATGCTCTTGGCCTTGAAGTCTGCATTTCAAAAGTTCCTTTCGGGGTTGGAGCAATAGCCCAGAAGGTAGGGTGCTTGCCTTGCACGTGGCTGGCCGGGTTCAATCCCTGGCATCCCATATGGTCCCCTGAGCATTGCCTGGTGTGACCCCAAAAAAACAAAAAAAAAAAAAAGTTCCTTTCCCTACCCTACCCCAGGCTTCACAGATAGGTTTTATATCTCAGAGGCCTTCCTGTTCTGAGCTGTTTTTCTTTCTTAGAGACACCATGTTTGGTGTAATTTATATTACTAGAACCCTTTTTAGCTCTCAACCTGTAACACTTCTTATAAGTCCAAATACTGCACTATGAGTGACACATTAACACAAGGCGTTGCTAACTAGACCAAGTCCACTCTGTAGGAATACCATGGCCCAGGGCCCAGAGGACTTCAAGGCACCTCTGTTGCAGATGCACTAACACAAGGTGACCTGTTGTGAGAAGAACAAATTACCAAACCCAGAAAATTGGCTCATCAAACATTAGGGAGCCTAGGTGCATTAGAAAAAGAATTGAAGACAAATGTGTACAGCACAGGCACAACTTCTCATCCCATGGGCTTCAGTTTATTATGCTTCAAAGATCATGTGTATTTTACAGCGACCAATCCCATATCAAGCTGGCCCTGATTCTCCAACAGCACATGCTGTTCATGTCAATGCTTAATTGAAACAGGATCATTTATTTTATTTTATTTTGCTTTTTTGGGTCATACCCAGCAATGCTCAGGAGTTATTCCTGGCTCTGCACTCAGGAATTACTCCTGGAAGTGCTTAGGGGACCATATGGGATGCCAGAGAATTGAACCTGGGTCGGCTGCTTGCAAGGCAAAAACTCTACCTGCTGGACTGTCGCTCCAGTTAGAATTCAGAATTTTTTTTAATTTAAAAAAAATTAAATGTGTTAGAATTTTAAATTTGTTAGAATTTTTTTAACATCATGCTACTGTATTCTTAAGTGACAATAGAATCATAAACAAAACTTTTTTGTTGTTGTTAAGGCAGCATTAGTTTACAGTATTACTATTGTCGGTGGGAGAAGTGACTTTCACCAGAAGGGGCTCCCACGGTGGCTCTTGTGATGTGGGAAGGAGAGAGGGGGCAGTCTCAAGAAGGTGGTCTGTCACTTCCCTCTCTACAGCCCCCATCACCTAGGGAACTACCTGATGAAAATCTGCACTTGCACGGTCCAGACCTGAGGTCTCATCAACCCCACGAGGCAGGGGTCAAACTGTACCTGGATTCTGCTTCCCTACTTGGAGTGAGAAACAATCCCTGCCACCTGGTTTCTTGGGAAGCCATGAACCCTGGCTGGAGTTAGAAATTGCTCTTTGTAGGAAAAGAAAGTCAGGGGATGAGATTCATTGTTTTTGCTGGCAGATGCCATTGGGTTACACTGGTACTTGACAGGGACAAATGGAAACGTTACTGGCGCCCACTAGAGTAAATCAATGAATAACGGGATGTCAAGTAATCAAGTGATCAAGTAAAAGAAAGTCAGTTCTAAACCGTACTCGGGTTTTCCAGGACCATTGCCTTTTCTCAGAGAAAAGAATTTCAGGAGGAGACAAATACTAAAACAAGTTTACTTGGGAAATAAAGAGGAAAAGAAGAAAGATGTGTGCTCAGGAGAGAGCATGGTCTTGTCCTGACTGGGAAGAGCTAAGTACACATCCCTACGAGGGGGTGGGGAAAAGCAAGGAGGTAGGAAAGCACAAAGCGCAGACAAGGAAGTAGACAAAAACAGCCACATGGTAAGAAAGCCCAGATCTCAGGGGGCCGGGTGACAGTACAGCAGGGACACGGCCAACAGGGATTGGATCCCGGCATCATATATGGCCCCCGAACAATGCCAGGAGTAATTCTTGAGCTCAGAGACAGGAGCAACCCCTGAGCATCGCAGGGTGTGACCCAAAAAGCAAAAAAAAAAAGAAAAAACAAAAGGAAAAGAAAAAGAAAGTACACATCTCAGGCAGAAATGCCGGCAAATGTGCACTGTTTTTTTTTCTGTCAAGTTCATCCATACTCAGTTTTCTCAAACTACCCCCCCAAAGTCATTGCTCAGAGGTTGCCAAGGGAGTCGTTGATGGTGTTCTTCTGATGTTCTTAGAGTAGTCTGTGTTTCAGTGGTGGACTCCCTTCCCAGGGGGCCAGCCCCACTAGGAATTCTGCATCTAAAGGTTTTCTGGTCTCCTCAGAAGGGGCCTGCGTCTCAAAGGCCTTCATCCCTTTCAGCAGGTTTAAGTTTCAGACGATGTTTTTCCAAATGTACATTACCAGCACCCCTATCTCTCTGTCTGAAACAGGATCTAAACTTGAAAAACCAGAACAAAGGCTTTTCTGGCTGTCTCAAGATTTTGATTATTGAGTTTCTTCCATCAAAGGACAGGGCAGAGGACAGAATCCAACTTGGAGTAAAGAGCATGACATGTAATTTGGAGAGGAACTTGTCTGCTTGTGTTCAGATAATATGGAGAATGTTGGTGTTCACACAAGTAACAAGCAGAAGTATGTGACTCCATAATCTCTTTTCGAGCTAAAGCAACTGCATTGACAATAGGCCCCCCCACCCCCAAAAAAGCAATCTTATCTTACTCTTTGGTAAGCTTTAAAGTTTTATTTGCCATGCACCAGCTTTCATTCTCTTCAAAAAGTAAGCTAAGGGCTTTAGAGGAGAGTTTGAGTCTCTGGTGTTCCTCTCTAGTAAAATCAGTGGAGATCACTTTTTCCAGGACTGATGAATTCTGTATTTTCTTTAAAAATTATGATGATCAAGTAATTGTCATTGCCTTGTTTCTGGATATCTTCAAAGTGGAAATTGCCCCCATGGAGCCAGGACTCCTGTTCCTAAACAATTCAGTTATAAACCAGTGAAAAATCTCAGTCATGTCTCATATTGGATGCCAGAACTTGAACAAATTATCATCAGCTTATTATTCATCTGTTACATAGTGAGGGAAACAGCATCTTCCTAAAATGGTTTTTGGAAGATTAAATGACCCAATGAGCACACAGGATTCTTGTTTCTGGTCTGGTTGCCAGTTTTCAATCAAGGATCTTAAATTATACTGACTTGTTTCTTCTATGAATCATAAGCTACTTATCATCAAAAGAATGGCAAAAGGCACATGATAAACTTGTCTACTTTGCACAGTCCCTTTCAAATACTTCAATTCTCAATAATTTTATTGTAGGCCTCTAGAAAAATTCTTAGGCACCATTCCATTAATTACTTCCATAATAAAAAATGGGATATTTTCAGGTGATTGACTTTCATGTCTTACTTATAAAATATGAGGGGGACAGGTTCAATAGCAAAACCCCACCTGTCATGTGAGCATGAGTCCTGAGTTCAATCCCTGGTACCACCTCCACCCCCAACCTCCCCATCCCAGCAGAGAGCATAATCCCATAAAGTCTCCGTAGCTTGGGGCATCCAATTCTTCAACCATATGTGTGCTCTCCAATAAGCACCACAAATAAAAGAGTGTGGCTCCCAGCTAGCACATGCACAAGCACCAAAATGAAACTGTGCAAACCCTGTCAAGCACCGTAGCCAAGTGCATAAGCACCACAGGAGAACGTAAAAGCCTTAAGCTATCACAGTCTGCCTGATATCCAGTCACCACAATGACGAAAAGAAAAGAATCATTTAAACTATTTTGAAGAGAATTTAAATGGTACTAATTACAAAGTGATTAACCCTCCCAATAAATTTACCCAGTCATTGAAGGAATCTAATTTTTTTAATCAGAGTGTCATCTGACTCAGAATTCAGAATAGCAGCAAAAAATCCTAGGCAAGAGTAATTAATATGAAGTAATTATTTATGCAGCATAATGGGAAATGCTGATAGAGGTCAGCGGGTAAATATCTGCTACAATAAAGGGATATACTTGATAATATTACAGTGCAAACCACAATGTACAAAACAAGGGAGAGAGAGAGAGAGAGAGAGAGAGAGAGAGAGAGAGAGAGAGAGAGACGAGAGGTTATTGGCGAGGGCCGTGGTAGGAGGGTAACTGGGGCATTGATGTTTTTTTTTCTTTTTGGGTCACACCCGGCTATGCTCCAGGGTTACTCCTGGCTCTGCACTCAGGAATTACTCCTGGCTATGCTCAAGGGACCATATGCAATGCTGGGGATGGAACCCAGGTCAGCCATATGCAAGGTAAATGCCCTACCTGCTGGACTATCATTCCAGCCCATTGATATTGGAAAATATGTATTGGTAGAGAGATGGGTATTGGGACCAAATCATAAATAGCATTGTAATGGTCTGTCTCACAGTGATTCAAATATATATATTATATATACATACTATATAGGATGTATAACATATACATAATATAAATCTTATATATATTATGTGTTATATGTTATATAATACATATTACATATTTATATCATATGTTATATATTATGTGTTTTATGTTATATATAATACATATTACCTAGTTATATCTGCTACAGATGTTGTGTAATTAAGACAAATTTCCCTTTATAAAAAAAGACAAAATAAGATGAAGTCTGATAATGATAATCATTAGAAATTTGTATATAAATAACATAAAATATATTATATATACTATGCATAATAAAATATATATTTATATCTACTACAGATGTTGTGTTATTAAGACAAATTTCT
This sequence comes from Cryptotis parvus, assembly GCA_021461705.1. Lineage (NCBI taxonomy): Eukaryota > Metazoa > Chordata > Mammalia > Eulipotyphla > Soricidae > Cryptotis > Cryptotis parvus. Next base: position 249,365 of record JAJIBD010002042.1, read on the forward strand.
CTTTATAAAAAAAAGATTTAAAATAAGATAAAGTCTGATAATCATTAGGAACTTGTAAACAGTAATAATTGGGTGCCAGGAGCCGCATGTTTTCAGTTGAAATTTATAAAACTTGAGAAACAGCAGTGCTTAAGATTGAAACCCTAAAAATGTTTTAGAAAAATCACCAAAAAAGCCTGGAATTATAAACTAAAAGAGAACAAGGAAAAAAATTGCATTACCATTAGAAAAATAATATTTTATGAACATGCATAGTATTCCTCTGGGGCGCTTTATATACACATGTCATACATTTTTCATGTCTTATATTAACATAACTCCTTATACCGCAGTCCAAAATAGTAGCATATCTAATCCAAAACGGTGCTTACCAGAGGGAAAGGGAAGGTGGGGAAAAACAGGTAGAGGGCGTCAATCTGGTAGTGTCCATGGTACTGGAGCTTTGGTGGTTGGTGGAATATGGTACACACACTTATCAAGGTCATATTCTTACAATATATAGTATTTTAAGTCACTAATTGCAACAATAATACAATAGTAAAAATAACATCTACAGATCTTCTTGAAGAAAGCAATTTTACTACTTATTCCAAGAGTCATGCTATATTGAATAGAACCCTCAAATCTTTGCCTTTGCAACTTTCCCTGAGAAAATAACAAGTTTTATGTTCTTCCATGACCCTCTAATTTATTGACTGCAGAAAGTTTCAAGAAAAATTGGCCCTTAAACTTTTGCCCCCAAAACCCTAAGAAAGTAACCTAGTACAAAACACAAACCCTCAAAACTAGTCACAAAAATGTCTGTGTTACTAGTTCTGAAGTGATCAGGCTTTACCTTCCCATGAAGAAATCGATGGAGCTACAAGGCTGCTTTTATGATGAAGAGTGGTGAGAACAAGCCCTGAAACATATGCCCTCTGAGAGATGAGAAAAAGGCCAGGGAGTGAAAGAGAGTGTCTTAAGTGAACAAGGCTGGCAGTTACATTTTGGCCCACTCAAAGGTTTAATCCAGCAGTCAATCAAAAACACCACTATGGGGGCGGGCAATAGCCCAGCGGGAAGGGCATTTGCCTTACACGGCCGGCCTATGCTGGCCTGGGTTCGATCCCGGCATCCCATATGGTCCCCGAGCACTGCCAGGAGTAAATCCTGAGCAAAGAGCCAGGAGTAACCCCTGAGCATCGCGGGTGTGATCCCAAAAAAGAAAAAAAAAACCCAAAAAAAAACCACCACTACATTAAATCCATAGGTCCTTATGCCACCTGATATATGAAATACGTGCACACACACATATCATACAGATATCTAAATATCTACAGATAGGTGCCCAACAAGAAATAGGAATGTGCCCTGAGTGAGATGATCATCCATTCCATATTGCGCGGACTGATGAATCAGGTTTTTCCTTCCCACTGCACAGCCCCTGACTTGGATAGCTGTCCCATCTGCTATTATTGAAACACGTTCCTCAGATTTGTGAATTTTCACTTGGACTGTTGTTAGGACAGCCCATGGCCTGCAGGTCATGCATGTGTTACACATGGAAAATCCAGGCCTGTGGGTGTGTAAAGAGCAGGTGTGGAATGTACCTCTGTTTCTCTGTGGGTGTACACAGTGTAGGCATGGAATGTCCTGTTTGTCCAGATTCCACATGGAGGTCTATTTTACCACCAATTTATTAATATTTTATAAGTGTTACCCTACTTTAAAACTTAGTTGAATCTTTATGGCTTGTGTGTGTGTGTGGGGGGGGGGTTCACATAACAAGTCATGCACAGGGCTTACTCCTGACTCTGCCCCCCTTGGCAGTCATATTTTAAGTTTGTTGTAGCAGGATCTCCTGCTTGGAGAACCAAACAAGACATCCATACACCACCAGTATGCCAGAGGTCCCGGACTCCTAACCCTGTTACTTTCAGTCCACTTCTTCTTACTTTTCCCCTTAAATTTCTTTTCTTCTCTGTCCTCATTTCTATACTCTAGGGTCAAAGGGGGCTCTAAAGATTTCCCCCTTTGAAACATTGCATTTTCTCATCCTGTTATTCTATACGCCACAGATCGTGAGATCATCTTGTGTTCTTCTTCATCTGACTCACTTAACATATTCTCTAGTTCCATCCAAGTTGCAGTAAATTGCATGATTTCTTTGTTGCTTGCAGCTGCAAGGAATTTCATTTCATATATATATACCACATCTTCATTATCCTCTCAGTTATCACTGGTTAATTCCATAGCATAGCACTGTTTTAAGTGCTGTAATAAATAACTGGTATGTATATGTCCTTTTGAATAAGTGTTTTATGTCCTACGAGTAGATACCAAGAAGTGGAATTGCTGGGTCATATTCTAGCTCAATTCTTACTTTTCTGAAAAATTTCCATACTATTTTCATTGAGGCTGAACCAGACAGCAATCTTAGCAACAAGAGATGAGAGTTAATTTTTTCACATCTCCACCAACACAGATTATTCCCAGATATGTGACATTCTTACTGGTGTGAGGTGATATCTCATTGCCTTTATAATTTGCATTTCCCTGACAATTAGTGAAGATGAGCACTTTTTCATGTGACTACTGGCCATCTATCTGTCTTCTTCAAAGAAGTCTTCATTTATTTCCTTTCTTAATTTTTTCATAAGGTATTTTGTGGGATTTGGGGTTTTGTTTGTTTCTTACTGATCTTAATTAATGTATCTTGGATATTAATCCTTTATCTGTTGAGTACAAATATTTTCTCCCATGCAGTTGGTTGTCTTTAAGTTGTAGCCTGCATTTCTTTTTGCCATGCAGAAACTCTTTAATCCGAGGTAGTGCCATATGTTTTGTTTCTGCTGCCTTTGCTGACATTTTTGACAATTTTGAGCATTGAATCTAATTTGACCTCATAATGCATTTTCTGCAAGAGTTTGTATATAATGTTTTCTTTATCCTTAATACTTACTAGAATTCACCATTAATCTTCCAAACTTTGAGTTTTCTTAGAAACAAAGATCAGTCATGATAACATTTTATTCTATCACTATTTACTTTGGGACAATGTATAGTTGACACCTTCTCTTGGTATCTCATTTAAAGTTACTGAGCCACTGTTATTGAACACCAACAGTGACTCAATAA
>JAJIBD010002043.1:0-44200 GCA_021461705.1 Cryptotis parvus
TTTCAGTGCCAGCATCCGAGAAAGGGGTACTGCTCGGGTCCCCTGGTGCTGCAGATCACCTTGCAGCAACCAAGCATGGGCGGCATGGGACAATGTGTCATGATGGTTAGAGGCCACGTGGTGGAATCCCGTGTGAGTCTCCTGTGTCTCTCTGATTTGTTTTTGCTTTTGGGACATTTTTGGTTGTGTCGACAAATGGAAATATGTACTAAGTTGAACACATAGGTAAAAGAAGCCAGAATTTCGTGCTCTAAATAAAAAGACGGGGAGCGGAGTGATCGTCCTAGCGGGTAGGGCGTTTGCCTTGCACGCAGCCAGCCCTGCGGGCGGGGTTGGATCCCGGCATCCCATATGGTCCCCGAGCTCCGTCAGGAGTTATTCCTGAGTGAAGAGCCAGGAGGAACCCCTGAATATGGCCGTGTGTGACCCAACAAGAAAAAAAAAAAGATGGAAACTAAACAAAACTGTCTCTGGGACTTGGATAATTTCAGCAGAGTCACATGATTTTTTTTTGTTTTCCTTTTTGGGTCATACTCAGCAATGCTCAGGGGATACTCCCCAGCTCTGCACTCAGGAATGACTCTGGCGGTGCTTGGGGAACCATATGTGATGCCAGGGGAATCAAACCCAGGTGGGCCGTTTGCAAGACAAAAGTCCTACCCGCTGATCTATTGCTCTGGCCCCCTGGAGTCCCCCTGATTTTTACATCACTCATTCTGAGTTTTGCCCAGTGTGATTACCTTTGTCACACAGTTCAGCCACTTCTGCTCCTGACACTACGTTCAAGGAAATAGGAACAAGTTAGAAATTTGAAAAATATACGGAAGCCAAATCATCAATAGCTTTGTCATTGTTTAATGGTGACAATACCATTTTTATATATTAAATGTATTAATATATTTAATCATTAAATCATCTATTTATATTATACACTCATATATTTATGTTTTAATTGAATACATCTGATTTCTATTAATTAGATATAATTAGTATATCTTATGGAATATGTTAAAATTTAAATACATTTTAATACATTGCTATAAGCATATATATTGCGATAAGCATGCCTGTAGTTTTTTGCCACATATAACTAGATTGTGGGCTTCCAGCAGTTAATGATGGGAAAAAGTGCTTCTTCTTCTTCTTTTTTTTTTTTTTTTTTTTTTTTGTTGTTGTTGTCTTTTTTTTTGGATCACCCTAGGGGTGCTCAGCGATGCTCAGGGCTTTCTCTTTGCCACGCACTAGGAATTCCTCCTGGCAGTGCTCTAGGTGCCACATGCTATGCCAGGGATTGAATCCGGGTGGGTCTCATGCAAGGCAACTGCCCCCCCCGCTGTGCTATCACAGGAAATTTCTCAAGATGTAAATAAGGGTCTGAGCGATAGCACACCGGGTAGGGCATTTGCCTTTCATACATCCGACCAGTATCCCAAAGTGCCCTGTGATCACCACCAGGGGTAATATCTGAGGGGAGAGCCAGGAGCAAATACTCGGCACTGCCAGATGTGACCCCAAAAGACCAAAAACAAAGTTGATAAACTGAGGAAAATGATTTACAAATGCCATAAGTCTCATTTTGTCTTTATACGGAAACCAACGTATTTACGTTTTCGTGTTTTGTGCGTCACAAGTGTGATGCTTAGGAGTTACTCCTGACTCTACACTCAGGAATTACTCCCTAGTTATACTCAACGGGACTATATGGGATGCGGGGGAGCAGACTGGGTCGGCGCTTCCAAGTCAAAGCGCCTCCCCACTGTATTATCGCTCCAGTCCCTGACACAGTTACTTCTGATCCATGGACAATAGATGGCTCTGTATCGGGGCCGGAGTGATAGCCCAGCGGGTTGGGCGTTTGCCTTGCACGTGGCCGGCCCATGCCGGCCTGGGTTCGATCCCGGCATCCCATATGGTCCCCGAGCTCTGCCAGGAGTCATTCCTGAGTGCAGAGCCAGGAGAAACCCCTGAGCATCGCCGGGTGTGACCCAAAAACCAAAAAAAAAAAAAAATAGATTGCTCGGTATGATTCACGTAGTGTCTTCATTCCTGTGCTCGCTCTGATTTGTTTTCAGGTGACATTTGTTATACTCTTGGACCACTCTTCTATGTGCCAAAGATGTTCTACATCTGTATTTGACACTTTTTGTAGATTTTCACTCAGAAATGATGAGAATATATGGTATTTTGGGACCCATCTGCTCCAGCCCATATGGTCCGTGTAGCACCCCCTGAGCAAAGCTGGATATGGGCCAAAAAAACCAAAAAAAAAAGGGATAAAAAGTAGGAAAAGAAAAACAGAAAAAAGAACAAAAAAAATCCTAAATTTTGCACAGTAAATTTGGCTCAGCTATAGAGCACCTGCTGTGCATCCAACTATAGAGCAACTGCTGTGCACACACACCCACAATTATGTCACACACCCTCAGGAAACACACTCGCCCAGTTATACTTAACCCCCAGACCCCCAAAACGCGAGATTTTTTTTTTTTTTTTGCTTTTTTGGGTCACACCTGGCAATGCTCAGGGGGTTACTCCTGGCTCTGCACTCAGGAATTACTCCTGGTGGTGCTCAGGGACCATATGGGGTGCTGGGGATTGAACCCGGGTCTGCCGCGTGCAAGGCAAACGCCCTACCCACTGGACTATAGCTCTGGCCCCACGTGAGACATGTGAGCTAACTGTCCAATCGCTTGCACCCCCATAGTCATCTTCTATGAGCTCACACCGGGCGTGTGTGCCGTATCCAATCACGTCTGGGGCGGGCACATCCACTCATCTGTCCAATGAGGGCCGACTCACGATCCCGAGAACTTCCTGTGCTTCTGTTCCCTGGAGTAGGACCAACATCTCCCCCACAAGTGCCGGCTCCCGTCTGCTTCAACTGAGTGGATGGTGGTTGGGCCCAGAGGACAGCCCCCGGAGCCGGAACAAAGCTGGATGTGGGCCAAAAAAGCAAAAAAAAAAAAAAAAAAAAAGAAAAGAAAGAAAGAAAGACAGACAGACAGAAAGAAAGAAAGAAAGAAAGAAAGAAAGAAAGAAAGAAAGAAAGAAAGAAAGAAAAGAAAGAAAGAAAGAAAGAAAGAAAGAAAGAAAGAAAAGAAAGAAAGAAAGAAAGAAAGAAAAAGAAAGAAAGAAAGAGAAATAGAAAAGAAAAAAAGATCCTAAATTGTGTGGCTCAGCTAGAGAGCAACTGCTGTGCATCCAGACCCTCCACCCAACATATCCACACCCACCAACACTCACACAGTACGCCACACACCCCCCAGGACACACACTCTCTCCCAATTCTACTTATACCCCCCAACGCTCATACTGGAGACAGAGAGATGATTGCCAGCTTAACTGTCCAATCACTTGCGCCCACCTAGTCATTTTCTATGATCTCACACTGGAGGGCGTCTGTGCCGCGTCCAATCACATCTGGGGTGGGCGTATCCACTCCTCTGTCCAATGAGGGACGACTCTCACCATCCCGACGACTTCCTGTGCTTCTACTCCCTGGAGTAGGACCGAAGTCTCCCCACAAGTGCCGGCTCCCGTCGGAATGAACTGGGTGGATGGTGGTCTGGCTTTGGAGGACAGCCGCGGAGCTGAGCGAGGCTGGAGATGGTGGGTGCGTGGGATCGGGGCGGAAGGCCAGAGGCGCCGGAACCCTGACTGACGGGCTTTCTCTGGCCTGGGAGCAACCCTGGGTGGTTTGACTAGGGTCACCTCGGTGGGGACCCTGTGGGGATTTCGACCTGCGGGAGATCCCGGGGTTAGAAGCCGTCTTTTTCAGGAAAAGACCCAGTGAGCCCAGGTCAGGTTTGGATTCCCCATTCACCGGGTCGGAGCCCCCACCCCCCTCATCTCTCCAAGTCAGATGCTCCGGGTCACCCTTGTCCAGCCCCTCTTGCTGCAGAATGGGAGGTTCTGATCTCCGCCTAGGGTCCCCGTGGGCACTTTCTTGACTCTGAGAGAGCTCCGGGACCCCTAAGTTCTTCCCCCTTCAAAGGAAGACTGAGGAAGGGGGCGCGTGGGAGGTGGACGCGCTTCCTGCCAGGGCGAGTGGGCGCAGCCCCTACCACGGAATATATTGTCATATGTAATACAGCACGAGGCGGGCGAGCCGGTAGGGCGGCCGGCCGCTCTCGGCCGGCGACCCGGCTCCCTGTCCCCGCACCGCCGATACCTGAGCGCCGACCCGATCGGTACCCAAAACAAAAAAAAATACAGCACGTAGAGTCCGTGGTTTATCTCTCTGTGGGCCTCCTAGCGTTTCAGTGCCAGCATCCGAGAAAAGGGGTACTGCTCGGGTCCCCTGGTGCTGCAGATCACCTTGCAGCAACCAAGCATGGGCCGGCATGGGACAATGTGTCATGATGGTTAGAGGCCACGTGGTGGAATCCCGTGTGAGTCTCCTGTGTCTCTCTGATTTGTTTTTGCTTTTCGGGACATTTTTGGTTGTGTCGACAAATGGAAATATGTACTAAGTTGAACACATAGGTAAAAGAAGCAGAATTTCGTGCTCTAAATAAAAGACGGGGAGCGGAGTGATCGTCCTAGCGGGTAGGGGCGTTTGCCTTGCACGCAGCCAGCCCATGCGCGGCCCGGGTTGGATCCCCGGCATCCCATATGGTCCCCCGAGCTCCGCCAGGGAGTTATTCCTGAGTGTAGAGCCAGGAGGAACCCCTGAATATGGCCGTGTGTGACCCAACAAGAAAAAAAAAAAGATGGAAACTAAACAAAACTGTCTCTGGGACTTGGATAATTTCAGCAGAGTCACATGATTTTTTTTGTTTTCCTTTTTGGGTCATACTCAGCAATGCTCAGGGGATACTCCCAGCTCTGCACTCAGGAATGACTCCAGGCGGTGCTTGGGGGAACCATATGTGATGCCAGGGAATCAAACCCAGGTGGGCCGTTTGCAAGACAAAAGTCCTACCCGCTGATCTATTGCTCTGGCCCCCTGGAGTCCCCTGATTTTTACATCACTCATTCTGAGTTTTGCCCAGTGTGATTACTTTTGTCACACAGTTCAGCCACTTCTGCTCCTGACACTACCTTCAAGGAAATAGGAACAAGTTAGAAATTTGAAAAATATACGGAAGCCAAATCATCAATAGCTTTGTCATTGTTTAATGGTGACAATACCATTTTTATATATTAAATGTATTAATATATTTAATCATTAAATCATCTATTTATATTATACACTCATATATTTATGTTTAATTAAATACATCTGATTTCTATTAATTAGATATAATTAGTATATCTTATGGAATATGTTAAAATTTAAATACATTTTAATACATTGCTATAAGCATATATATTGCGATAAGCATGCCTGTAGTTTTTGCCACATATAACTAGATTGTGGGCTTCCAGCAGTTAATGATGGGAAAAAGTGCTTCTTCTTCTTCTTCTTTTTTTTTTTTTTTGTTGTTGTTGTTGTCTTTTTTTTTGGATCACCCTAGGGGTGCTCAGCGATGCTCAGGGCTTTCTCTTTGCCACGCACTAGGAATTCCTCCTGGCAGTGCTCTAGGTGCCACATGCTATGCCAGGGATTGAATCCGGGTGGGTCTCATGCAAGGCAACTGCCCTCCCCGCTGTGCTATCACAGGAAATTTCTCAAGATGTAAATAAGGGTCTGAGCGATAGCACACCGGGTAGGGCATTTGCCTTTCATACATCCGACCAGTATCCCAAAGTGCCCTGTGATCACCACCAGGGGTAATATCTGAGGGGAGAGCCAGGAGCAAATACTCAGCACTGCCAGATGTGACCCCAAAAGACCAAAAACAAAGTTGATAAACTGAGGAAAATGATTTACAAATGCCATAAGTCTCATTTTGTCTTTATCACGGAAACCAACGTATTTACGTTTTCGTGTTTTGTGCGTCACAAGTGTGATGCTTAGGAGTTACTCCTGACTCTACACTCAGGAATTACTCCTAGTTATACTCAACGGGACTATATGGGATGCGGGGGAGCAGACTGGGTCGGCGCTTCCAAGTCAAAGCGCTCCCCACTGTATTATCGCTCCAGTCCCTGACACAGTTACTTCTGATCCATGGACAATAGATGGCTCTGTATCGGGGCCGGAGTGATAGCCCAGCGGGTTGGGCGTTTTGCCACGTGGCCGGCCCATGCCGGCCTGGGTTCGATCCCGGCATCCCATATGGTCCCCGAGCTCTGCCAGGAGTCATTCCTGAGTGCAGAGCCAGGAGAAACCCCTGAGCATCGCCGGGTGTGACCCAAAAACCAAAAAAAAAAAAATAGATTGCTCGGTATGATTCACGTAGTGTCTTCATTCCTGTGCTCGCTCTGATTTGTTTTCAGGTGACATTTGTTATACTCTTGGACCACTCTTCTATGTGCCAAAGATGTTCTACTTCTGTATTTGACACTTTTTGTAGATTTTCACTCAGAAATGATGAGAATATATGGTATTTTGGGACCCATCTGCTCCAGCCCATATGGTCCGTGTAGCACCCCTGAGCAAAGCTGGATATGGGCCAAAAAACCAAAAAAAAAAAAAAAGGGATAAAAGTAGGAAAAGAAAAACAGAAAAAGAACAAAAAAAATCCTAAATTTTGCACAGTAAATTTGGCTCAGCTATAGAGCACCTGCTGTGCATCCAACTATAGAGCAACTGCTGTGCACACACACCCACAATTATGTCACACACCCTCAGGACACACACTCGCCCAGTTATACTTAACCCCCAGACCCCCCAAAACGCGAGATTTTTTTTTTTTTGCTTTTTTGGGTCACACCTGGCAATGCTCAGGGGTTACTCCTGGCTCTGCACTCAGGAATTACTCCTGGTGGTGCTCAGGGACCATATGGGGTGCTGGGGATTGAACCCGGGTCTGCCGCGTGCAAGGCAAACGCCCTACCCACTGGACTATAGCTCTGGCCCCACGTGAGACATGTGAGCTAACTGTCCAATCGCTTGCACCCCCATAGTCATCTTCTATGAGCTCACACCGGGGCGTGTGTGCCGTATCCAATCACGTCTGGGGCGGGCACATCCACTCATCTGTCCAATGAGGGCCGACTCACGATCCCGAGAACTTCCTGTGCTTCTGTTCCCTGGAGTAGGACCAACATCTCCCCACAAGTGCCGGCTCCCGTCTGCTTCAACTGAGTGGATGGTGGTTGGGCCCAGAGGACAGCCGCGGAGCCGGAACAAAGCTGGATGTGGGCCAAAAAGCAAAAAAAAAAAAAAAGAAAGAAAGAAAGAAAGAAAGAAAGAAAGAAAGAAAGAAAGAAAGAAAGAAAGAAAGAAAGAAAGAAAGAAAGAAAGAAAGAAAGAAAGAAAGAAAGAAAGAAAGAAAGAAAGAAAGAAAGAAAGAAAGAAAGAAAGAAAGAAAGAAAGAAAGAAAGAAAGAAAGAAAGAAAGAAAGAAAGAAAGAAAGAAAGAGAAAAAGAAAAAAAGATCCTAAATTGTGTGGCTCAGCTAGAGAGCAACTGCTGTGCATCCAGACCCTCCACCAAACATATCCACACCCACCAACACTCACACAGTACGCCACACACCCCCCAGGACACACACTCTCTCCCAATTCTACTTATACCCCCAACGCTCATACTGGAGACAGAGAGATGATTGCCAGCTTAACTGTCCAATCACTTGCGCCCACCTAGTCATTTTCTATGATCTCACACTGGAGGGCGTCTGTGCCGCGTCCAATCACATCTGGGGTGGGCGTATCCACTCCTCTGTCCAATGAGGGACGACTCTCACCATCCCGACGACTTCCTGTGCTTCTACTCCCTGGAGTAGGACCAAAGTCTCCCCACAAGTGCCGGCTCCCGTCGGAATGAACTGGGTGGATGGTGGTTGGCTTTGGAGGACAGCCGCGGAGCTGAGCGAGGCTGGAGATGGTGGGTGCGTGGGATCGGGGCGGAAGGCCAGAGGCGCCGGAACCGTGACTGACGGGCTTTCTCTGGCCTGGGAGCAACCCTGGGTGGTTTGACTAGGGTCACCTCGGTGGGACCCTGTGGGGATTTCGACCTGCGGGAGATCCCGGGGTTAGAAGCCGTCTTTTCAGGAAAAGACCCAGTGAGCCCAGGTCAGGTTTGGATTCCCCATTCACCGGGTCGGAGCCCCCCCCCCTCATCTCTCCAAGTCAGATGCTCCGGGTCACCCTTGTCCAGCCCCTCTTGCTGCAGAATGGGAGGTTCTGATCTCCGCCTAGGGTCCCCGTGGGCACTTTCTTGACTCTGAGAGAGCTCCGGGACCCCTAAGTTCTTCCCCCTTCAAAGGAAGACTGAGGAAGGGAGCGCAGTGGGAGGTGGACGCGCTTCCTGCCAGGCGAGGTGGGGAGCTGGGCGCAGGCCCCTACCACGGAATATATTGTCATATGTAATACAGCACGTCGAGTCCGTGGTTTATCTCTCTGTGGGCCTCCTAGCGTTTCAGTGCCAGCATCCGAGAAAGGGGTACTGCTCGGGTCCCCTGGTGCTGCAGATCACCTTGCAGCAACCAAGCATGGGCCGGCATGGGACAATGTGTCATGATGGTTAGAGGCCACGTGGTGGAATCCCGTGTGTGTCTCCTGTGTCTCTCTGATTTGTTTTTGCTTTTCGGGACATTTTTGGTTGTGTCGACAAATGGAAATATGTACTAAGTTGAACACATAGGTAAAAGAAGCAGAATTTCGTGCTCTAAATAAAAGACGGGGAGCGGAGTGATCGTCCTAGCGGGTAGGGCGTTTGCCTTGCACGCAGCCAGCCCATGCGGGCCCGGGTTGGATCCCCGGCATCCCATATGGTCCCCGAGCTCCGCCAGGAGTTATTCCTGAGTGTAGAGCCAGGAGGAACCCCTGAATATGGCCGTGTGTGACCCAACAAGAAAAAAAAAAAGATGGAAACTAAACAAAACTGTCTCTGGGACTTGGATAATTTCAGCAGAGTCACATGATTTTTTTTGTTTTCCTTTTTTGGGTCATACTCAGCAATGCTCAGGGGATACTCCCAGCTCTGCACTCAGGAATGACTCCAGGCGGTGCTTGGGGGAACCATATGTGATGCCAGGGAATCAAACCCAGGTGGGCCGCTTGCAAGACAAAAGTCCTACCCGCTGATCTATTGCTCTGGCCCCCTGGAGTCCCCTGATTTTTACATCACTCATTCTGAGTTTTGCCCAGTGTGATTACCTTTTGTCACACAGTTCAGCCACTTCTGCTCCTGACACTACGTTCAAGGAAATAGGAACAAGTTAGAAATTTGAAAAATATACGGAAGCCAAATCATCAATAGCTTTGTCATTGTTTAATGGTGACAATACCATTTTTATATATTAAATGTATTAATATATTTAATCATTAAATCATCTATTTATATTATACACTCATATATTTATGTTTAATTAAATACATCTGATTTCTATTAATTAGATATAATTAGTATATCTTATGGAATATGTTAAAATTTAAATACATTTTAATACATTGCTATAAGCATATATATTGCGATAAGCATGCCTGTAGTTTTTGCCACATATAACTAGATTGTGGGCTTCCAGCAGTTAATGATGGGAAAAAGTGCTTCTTCTTCTTCTTCTTTTTTTTTTTTTTTGTTGTTGTTGTTGTCTTTTTTTTTGGATCACCCTAGGGGTGCTCAGCGATGCTCAGGGCTTTCTCTTTGCCACGCACTAGGAATTCCTCCTGGCAGTGCTCTAGGTGCCACATGCTATGCCAGGGATTGAATCCGGGTGGGTCTCATGCAAGGCAACTGCCCTCCCCGCTGTGCTATCACAGGAAATTTCTCAAGATGTAAATAAGGGTCTGAGCGATAGCACACCGGGTAGGGCATTTGCCTTTCATACATCCGACCAGTATCCCAAAGTGCCCTGTGATCACCACCAGGGGTAATATCTGAGGGGAGAGCCAGGAGCAAATACTCAGCACTGCCAGATGTGACCCCAAAAGACCAAAAACAAAGTTGATAAACTGAGGAAAATGATTTACAAATGCCATAAGTCTCATTTTGTCTTTATACGGAAACCAACGTATTTACGTTTTCGTGTTTTGTGCGTCACAAGTGTGATGCTTAGGAGTTACTCCTGACTCTACACTCAGGAATTACTCCTAGTTATACTCAACGGGACTATATGGGATGCGGGGGAGCAGACTGGGTCGGCGCTTCCAAGTCAAAGCGCTCCCCACTGTATTATCGCTCCAGTCCCTGACACAGTTACTTCTGATCCATGGACAATAGATGGCTCTGTATCGGGGCCGGAGTGATAGCCCAGCGGGTTGGGCGTTTGCCTTGCACGTGGCCGGCCCATGCCGGCCTGGGTTCGATCCCCGGCATCCCATATGGTCCCCGAGCTCTGCCAGGAGTCATTCCTGAGTGCAGAGCCAGGAGAAACCCCTGAGCATCGCCGGGTGTGACCCAAAAACCAAAAAAAAAAAAATAGATTGCTCGGTATGATTCACGTAGTGTCTTCATTCCTGTGCTCGCTCTGATTTGTTTTCAGGTGACATTTGTTATACTCTTGGACCACTCTTCTATGTGCCAAAGATGTTCTACTTCTGTATTTGACACTTTTTGTAGATTTTCACTCAGAAATGATGAGAATATATGGTATTTTGGGACCCATCTGCTCCAGCCCATATGGTCCGTGTAGCACCCCTGAGCAAAGCTGGATATGGGCCAAAAAAAAAAAAAAAAAAAGGGATAAAAGTAGGAAAAGAAAAACAGAAAAAGAACAAAAAAAATCCTAAATTTTGCACAGTAAATTTGGCTCAGCTATAGAGCACCTGCTGTGCATCCAACTATAGAGCAACTGCTGTGCACACACACCCACAATTATGTCACACACCCTCAGGACACACACTCGCCCAGTTATACTTAACCCCCAGACCCCCCAAAACGCGAGATTTTTTTTTTTTTGCTTTTTTGGGTCACACCTGGCAATGCTCAGGGGTTACTCCTGGCTCTGCACTCAGGAATTACTCCTGGTGGTGCTCAGGGACCATATGGGGTGCTGGGGATTGAACCCGGGTCTGCCGCGTGCAAGGCAAACGCCCTACCCACTGGACTATAGCTCTGGCCCCACGTGAGACATGTGAGCTAACTGTCCAATCGCTTGCACCCCCATAGTCATCTTCTATGAGCTCACACCGGGGCGTGTGTGCCGTATCCAATCACGTCTGGGGCGGGCACATCCACTCATCTGTCCAATGAGGGCCGACTCACGATCCCGAGAACTTCCTGTGCTTCTGTTCCCTGGAGTAGGACCAACATCTCCCCACAAGTGCCGGCTCCCGTCTGCTTCAACTGAGTGGATGGTGGTTGGGCCCAGAGGACAGCCAGGAGCCGGAACAAAGCTGGATGTGGGCCAAAAAGCAAAAAAAAAAAAAAAGAAAGAAAGAAAGAAAGAAAGAAAGAAAGAAAGAAAGAAAGAAAGAAAGAAAGAAAGAAAGAAAGAAAGAAAGAAAGAAAGAAAGAAAGAAAGAAAGAAAGAAAGAAAGAAAGAAAGAAAGAAAGAAAGAAAGAAAGAAAGAAAGAAAGAAAGAAAGAAAGAAAGAAAGAAAGAAAGAAAGAAAGAAAGAAAGAAAGAAAGAAAAAAAGAAAGAAAAAGAAAAAAGATCCTAAATTGTGTGGCTCAGCTAGAGAGCAACTGCTGTGCATCCAGACCCTCCACCAAACATATCCACACCCACCAACACTCACACAGTACGCCACACACCCCCAGGACACACACTCTCTCCCAATTCTACTTATACCCCCAACGCTCATACTGGAGACAGAGAGATGATTGCCAGCTTAACTGTCCAATCACTTGCGCCCACCTAGTCATTTTCTATGATCTCACACTGGAGGGCGTCTGTGCCGCGTCCAATCACATCTGGGGTGGGCGTATCCACTCCTCTGTCCAATGAGGGACGACTCTCACCATCCCGACGACTTCCTGTGCTTCTACTCCCTGGAGTAGGACCAAAGTCTCCCCACAAGTGCCGGCTCCCGCCGGAATGAACTGGGTGGATGGTGGTTGGCTTTGGAGGACAGCCGCGGAGCTGAGCGAGGCTGGAGATGGTGGGTGCGTGGGATCGGGGCGGAAGGCCAGAGGCGCCGAACCGTGACTGACGGGCTTTCTCTGGCCTGGGAGCAACCCTGGGTGGTTTGACTAGGGTCACCTCGGTGGGACCCTGTGGGGATTTCGACCTGCGGGAGATCCCGGGGTTAGAAGCCGTCTTTTCAGGAAAAGACCCAGTGAGCCCAGGTCAGGTTTGGATTCCCCATTCACCGGGTCGGAGCCCCCACCCCCTCATCTCTCCAAGTCAGATGCTCCGGGTCACCCTTGTCCAGCCCCTCTTGCTGCAGAATGGGAGGTTCTGATCTCCGCCTAGGGTCCCCGTGGGCACTTTCTTGACTCTGAGAGAGCTCCGGGACCCCTAAGTTCTTCCCCCTTCAAAGGAAGACTGAGGAAGGGAGCGCAGTGGGAGGTGGACCGCGCTTCCTGCCAGGCGAGGTGGGGAGCTGGGCGCAGGCCCCTACCACGGAATATATTGTCATATGTAATACAGCACGTCGAGTCCGTGGTTTATCTCTCTGTGGGCCTCCTAGCGTTTCAGTGCCAGCATCCGAGAAAGGGGTACTGCTCGGGTCCCCTGGTGCTGCAGATCACCTTGCAGCAACCAAGCATGGGCCGGCATGGGACAATGTGTCATGATGGTTAGAGGCCACGTGGTGGAATCCCGTGTGTGTCTCCTGTGTCTCTCTGATTTGTTTTTGCTTTTCGGGACATTTTTGGTTGTGTCGACAAATGGAAATATGTACTAAGTTGAACACATAGGTAAAAGAAGCAGAATTTCGTGCTCTAAATAAAAGACGGGGAGCGGAGTGATCGTCCTAGCGGGTAGGGCGTTTGCCTTGCACGCAGCCAGCCCATGCGGGCCGGGTTGGATCCCGGCATCCCATATGGTCCCCGAGCTCCGCCAGGAGTTATTCCTGAGTGTAGAGCCAGGAGGAACCCCTGAATATGGCCGTGTGTGACCCAACAAGAAAAAAAAAAAGATGGAAACTAAACAAAACTGTCTCTGGGACTTGGATAATTTCAGCAGAGTCACATGATTTTTTTTGTTTTCCTTTTTTGGGTCATACTCAGCAATGCTCAGGGGATACTCCCAGCTCTGCACTCAGGAATGACTCCAGGCGGTGCTTGGGGGAACCATATGTGATGCCAGGGAATCAAACCCAGGTGGGCCGTTTGCAAGACAAAAGTCCTACCCGCTGATCTATTGCTCTGGCCCCCTGGAGTCCCCTGATTTTTACATCACTCATTCTGAGTTTTGCCCAGTGTGATTACTTTTGTCACACAGTTCAGCCACTTCTGCTCCTGACACTACGTTCAAGGAAATAGGAACAAGTTAGAAATTTGAAAAATATACGGAAGCCAAATCATCAATAGCTTTGTCATTGTTTAATGGTGACAATACCATTTTTATATATTAAATGTATTAATATATTTAATCATTAAATCATCTATTTATATTATACACTCATATATTTATGTTTAATTAAATACATCTGATTTCTATTAATTAGATATAATTAGTATATCTTATGGAATATGTTAAAATTTAAATACATTTTAATACATTGCTATAAGCATATATATTGCGATAAGCATGCCTGTAGTTTTTGCCACATATAACTAGATTGTGGGCTTCCAGCAGTTAATGATGGGAAAAAGTGCTTCTTCTTCTTCTTCTTTTTTTTTTTTTGTTGTTGTTGTTGTCTTTTTTTTGGATCACCCTAGGGGTGCTCAGCGATGCTCAGGGCTTTCTCTTTGCCACGCACTAGGAATTCCTCCTGGCAGTGCTCTAGGTGCCACATGCTATGCCAGGGATTGAATCCGGGTGGGTCTCATGCAAGGCAACTGCCCTCCCCGCTGTGCTATCACAGGAAATTTCTCAAGATGTAAATAAGGGTCTGAGCGATAGCACACCGGGTAGGGCATTTGCCTTTCATACATCCGACCAGTATCCCAAAGTGCCCTGTGATCACCACCAGGGGTAATATCTGAGGGGAGAGCCAGGAGCAAATACTCAGCACTGCCAGATGTGACCCCAAAAGACCAAAAACAAAGTTGATAAACTGAGGAAAATGATTTACAAATGCCATAAGTCTCATTTTGTCTTTATCACGGAAACCAACGTATTTACGTTTTCGTGTTTTGTGCGTCACAAGTGTGATGCTTAGGAGTTACTCCTGACTCTACACTCAGGAATTACTCCTAGTTATACTCAACGGGACTATATGGGATGCGGGGGAGCAGACTGGGTCGGCGCTTCCAAGTCAAAGCGCTCCCCACTGTATTATCGCTCCAGTCCCTGACACAGTTACTTCTGATCCATGGACAATAGATGGCTCTGTATCGGGGCCGGAGTGATAGCCCAGCGGGTTGGGCGTTTGCCTTGCACGTGGCCGGCCCATGCCGGCCTGGGTTCGATCCCCGGCATCCCATATGGTCCCCGAGCTCTGCCAGGAGTCATTCCTGAGTGCAGAGCCAGGAGAAACCCCTGAGCATCGCCGGGTGTGACCCAAAAACAAAAAAAAAAAATAGATTGCTCGGTATGATTCACGTAGTGTCTTCATTCCTGTGCTCGCTCTGATTTGTTTTCAGGTGACATTTGTTATACTCTTGGACCACTCTTCTATGTGCCAAAGATGTTCTACTTCTGTATTTGACACTTTTTGTAGATTTTCACTCAGAAATGATGAGAATATATGGTATTTTGGGACCCATCTGCTCCAGCCCATATGGTCCGTGTAGCACCCCTGAGCAAAGCTGGATATGGGCCAAAAAACCAAAAAAAAAAAAAAAGGGGATAAAAGTAGGAAAAGAAAAACAGAAAAAGAACAAAAAAATCCTAAATTTTGCACAGTAAATTTGGCTCAGCTATAGAGCACCTGCTGTGCATCCAACTATAGAGCAACTGCTGTGCACACACACCCACAATTATGTCACACACCCTCAGGACACACACTCGCCCAGTTATACTTAACCCCCAGACCCCCCAAAACGCGAGATTTTTTTTTTTTGCTTTTTTGGGTCACACCTGGCAATGCTCAGGGGGTTACTCCTGGCTCTGCACTCAGGAATTACTCCTGGTGGTGCTCAGGGACCATATGGGGTGCTGGGGATTGAACCCGGGTCTGCCGCGTGCAAGGCAAACGCCCTACCCACTGGACTATAGCTCTGGCCCCACGTGAGACATGTGAGCTAACTGTCCAATCGCTTGCACCCCCATAGTCATCTTCTATGAGCTCACACCGGGGCGTGTGTGCCGTATCCAATCACGTCTGGGGCGGGCACATCCACTCATCTGTCCAATGAGGGCCGACTCACGATCCGCGGAACTTCCTGTGCTTCTGTTCCCTGGAGTAGGACCAACATCTCCCCACAAGTGCCGGCTCCCGTCTGCTTCAACTGAGTGGATGGTGGTTGGGCCCAGAGGACAGCCGGAGCCGGAACAAAGCTGGATGTGGGCCAAAAAGCAAAAAAAAAAAAAGAAAGAAAGAAAGAAAGAAAGAAAGAAAGAAAGAAAGAAAGAAAGAAAGAAAGAAAGAAAAAGAAAGAAAGAAAGAAAGAAAGAAAGAAAGAAAGAAAGAAAGAAAGAAAGAAAGAAAGAAAGAAAGAAAGAAAGAAAGAAAGAAAGAAAGAAAGAAAGAAAGAAAGAAAAAAAAGATCCTAAATTGTGTGGCTCAGCTAGAGAGCAACTGCTGTGCATCCAGACCCTCCACCAAACATATCCACACCCACCAACACTCACACAGTACGCCACACACCCCCCAGGACACACACTCTCTCCCAATTCTACTTATACCCCCCAACGCTCATACTGGAGACAGAGAGATGATTGCCAGCTTAACTGTCCAATCACTTGCGCCCACCTAGTCATTTTCTATGATCTCACACTGGAGGGCGTCTGTGCCGCGTCCAATCACATCTGGGGTGGGCGTATCCACTCCTCTGTCCAATGAGGGACGACTCTCACCATCCCGGCGACTTCCTGTGCTTCTACTCCCTGGAGTAGGACCAAAGTCTCCCCACAAGTGCCGGCTCCCGTCGGAATGAACTGGGTGGATGGTGGTTGGCTTTGGAGGACAGCCGCGGAGCTGAGCGAGGCTGGAGATGGTGGGTGCGTGGGATCGGGGCGGAAGGCCAGAGGCGCCGGAACCGTGACTGACGGGCTTTCTCTGGCCTGGGAGCAACCCTGGGTGGTTTGACTAGGGTCACCTCGGTGGGACCCTGTGGGGATTTCGACCTGCGGGAGATCCCGGGGTTAGAAGCCGTCTTTTCAGGAAAAGACCCAGTGAGCCCAGGTCAGGTTTGGATTCCCCCATTCACCGGGTCGGAGCCCCCACCCCCCCTCATCTCTCCAAGTCAGATGCTCCGGGTCACCCTTGTCCAGCCCCTCTTGCTGCAGAATGGGAGGTTCTGATCTCCGCCTAGGGTCCCCGTGGGCACTTTCTTGACTCTGAGAGAGCTCCGGGACCCCTAAGTTCTTCCCCCTTCAAAGGAAGACTGAGGAAGGGAGCGCAGTGGGAGGTGGGCGCGCTTCCTGCCAGGCGAGGTGGGGAGCTGGGCGCAGGCCCCTACCACGGAATATATTGTCATATGTAATACAGCACGTCGAGTCCGTGGTTTATCTCTCTGTGGGCCTCCTAGCGTTTCAGTGCCAGCATCCGAGAAAGGGGTACTGCTCGGGTCCCCTGGTGCTGCAGATCACCTTGCAGCAACCAAGCATGGGCCGGCATGGGACAATGTGTCATGATGGTTAGAGGCCACGTGGTGGAATCCCGTGTGTGTCTCCTGTGTCTCTCTGATTTGTTTTTGCTTTTCGGGACATTTTTGGTTGTGTCGACAAATGGAAATATGTACTAAGTTGAACACATAGGTAAAAGAAGCAGAATTTCGTGCTCTAAATAAAAGACGGGGAGCGGAGTGATCGTCCTAGCGGGTAGGGCGTTTGCCTTGCACGCAGCCAGCCCATGCGGGCCCGGGTTGGATCCCGGCATCCCATATGGTCCCCGAGCTCCGCCAGGAGTTATTCCTGAGTGTAGAGCCAGGAGGAACCCCTGAATATGGCCGTGTGTGACCCAACAAGAAAAAAAAAAAGATGGAAACTAAACAAAACTGTCTCTGGGACTTGGATAATTTCAGCAGAGTCACATGATTTTTTTTGTTTTCCTTTTTTGGGTCATACTCAGCAATGCTCAGGGGATACTCCCAGCTCTGCACTCAGGAATGACTCCCAGGCGGTGCTTGGGGGAACCATATGTGATGCCAGGGAATCAAACCCAGGTGGGCCGTTTGCAAGACAAAAGTCCTACCCGCTGATCTATTGCTCTGGCCCCCTGGAGTCCCCTGATTTTTACATCACTCATTCTGAGTTTTGCCCAGTGTGATTACTTTTGTCACACAGTTCAGCCACTTCTGCTCCTGACACTACCTTCAAGGAAATAGGAACAAGTTAGAAATTTGAAAAATATACGGAAGCCAAATCATCAATAGCTTTGTCATTGTTTAATGGTGACAACACCATTTTTATATATTAAATGTATTAATATATTTAATCATTAAATCATCTATTTATATTATACACTCATATATTTATGTTTAATTAAATACATCTGATTTCTATTAATTAGATATAATTAGTATATCTTATGGAATATGTTAAAATTTAAATACATTTTAATACATTGCTCTAAGCATATATATTGCGATAAGCATGCCTGTAGTTTTTGCCACATATAACTAGATTGTGGGCTTCCAGCAGTTAATGATGGGAAAAAGTGCTTCTTCTTCTTCTTCTTTTTTTTTTTTTTGTTGTTGTTGTCTTTTTTTTGGATCACCCTAGGGGTGCTCAGCGATGCTCAGGGCTTTCTCTTTGCCACGCACTAGGAATTCCTCCTGGCAGTGCTCTAGGTGCCACATGCTATGCCAGGGATTGAATCCGGGTGGGTCTCATGCAAGGCAACTGCCCTCCCCGCTGTGCTATCACAGGAAATTTCTCAAGATGTAAATAAGGGTCTGAGCGATAGCACACCGGGTAGGGCATTTGCCTTTCATACATCCGACCAGTATCCCAAAGTGCCCTGTGATCACCACCAGGGGTAATATCTGAGGGGAGAGCCAGGAGCAAATACTCAGCACTGCCAGATGTGACCCCAAAAGACCAAAAACAAAGTTGATAAACTGAGGAAAATGATTTACAAATGCCATAAGTCTCATTTTGTCTTTATCACGGAAACCAACGTATTTACGTTTTCGTGTTTTGTGCGTCACAAGTGTGATGCTTAGGAGTTACTCCTGACTCTACACTCAGGAATTACTCCTAGTTATACTCAACGGGACTATATGGGATGCGGGGGAGCAGACTGGGTCGGCGCTTCCAAGTCAAAGCGCTCCCCACTGTATTATCGCTCCAGTCCCTGACACAGTTACTTCTGATCCATGGACAATAGATGGCTCTGTATCGGGGCCGGAGTGATAGCCCAGCGGGTTGGGCGTTTGCCTTGCACGTGGCCGGCCCATGCCGGCCTGGGTTCGATCCCGGCATCCCATATGGTCCCCGAGCTCTGCCAGGAGTCATTCCTGAGTGCAGAGCCAGGAGAAACCCCTGAGCATCGCCGGGTGTGACCCAAAAACCAAAAAAAAAAAAATAGATTGCTCGGTATGATTCACGTAGTGTCTTCATTCCTGTGCTCGCTCTGATTTGTTTTCAGGTGACATTTGTTATACTCTTGGACCACTCTTCTATGTGCCAAAGATGTTCTACTTCTGTATTTGACACTTTTTGTAGATTTTCACTCAGAAATGATGAGAATATATGGTATTTTGGGACCCATCTGCTCCAGCCCATATGGTCCGTGTAGCACCCCTGAGCAAAGCTGGATATGGGCCAAAAAACCAAAAAAAAAAAAAAAGGGATAAAAGTAGGAAAAGAAAAACAGAAAAAGAACAAAAAAAATCCTAAATTTTGCACAGTAAATTTGGCTCAGCTATAGAGCACCTGCTGTGCATCCAACTATAGAGCAACTGCTGTGCACACACACCCACAATTATGTCACACACCCTCAGGACACACACTCGCCCAGTTATACTTAACCCCCCAGACCCCCCAAAACGCGAGATTTTTTTTTTTTTGCTTTTTGGGTCACACCTGGCAATGCTCAGGGGGTTACTCCTGGCTCTGCACTCAGGAATTACTCCTGGTGGTGCTCAGGGACCATATGGGGTGCTGGGGATTGAACCCGGGTCTGCCGCGTGCAAGGCAAACGCCCTACCCACTGGACTATAGCTCTGGCCCCACGTGAGACATGTGAGCTAACTGTCCAATCGCTTGCACCCCCATAGTCATCTTCTATGAGCTCACACCGGGGCGTGTGTGCCGTATCCAATCACGTCTGGGGCGGGCACATCCACTCATCTGTCCAATGAGGGCCGACTCACGATCCCGAGAACTTCCTGTGCTTCTGTTCCCTGGAGTAGGACCAACATCTCCCCACAAGTGCCGGCTCCCGTCTGCTTCAACTGAGTGGATGGTGGTTGGGCCCAGAGGACAGCCGCGGAGCCGGAACAAAGCTGGATGTGGGCCAAAAAGCAAAAAAAAAAAAAAAAGAAAGAAAGAAAGAAAGAAAGGAAGGAAGGAAGGAAGGAAGGAAGGAAGGAAGGAAGGAAGGAAGGAAGGAAGGAAGGAAGAAAGAAAGAAAGAGAGAGAGAGAAAGAAAGAAAGAAAGAAAGAAAGAAAGAAAGAAAGAAAGAAAGAAAGAAAGAAAGAAAGAAAGAAAGAAAGAAAGAAAGAAAGAAAGAGAAAGAAATAGAAAAAGAAAAAAGATCCTAAATTGTGTGGCTCAGCTAGAGAGCAACTGCTGTGCATCCAGACCCTCCACCCAACATATCCACACCCACCAACACTCACACAGTACGCCACACACCCCCAGGACACACACTCTCTCCCAATTCTACTTATACCCCCAACGCTCATACTGGAGACAGAGAGATGATTGCCAGCTTAACTGTCCAATCACTTGCGCCCACCTAGTCATTTTCTATGATCTCACACTGGAGGGCGTCTGTGCCGCGTCCAATCACATCTGGGGTGGGCGTATCCACTCCTCTGTCCAATGAGGGACGACTCTCACCATCCCGACGACTTCCTGTGCTTCTACTCCCTGGAGTAGGACCAAAGTCTCCCCACAAGTGCCGGCTCCCGTCGGAATGAACTGGGTGGATGGTGGTTGGCTTTGGAGGACAGCCGCGGAGCTGAGCGAGGCTGGAGATGGTGGGTGCGTGGGATCGGGGCGGAAGGCCAGAGGCGCCGGAACCGTGACTGACGGGCTTTCTCTGGCCTGGGAGCAACCCTGGGTGGTTTGACTAGGGTCACCTCGGTGGGACCCTGTGGGGATTTCGACCTGCGGGAGATCCCGGGGTTAGAAGCCGTCTTTTCAGGAAAAGACCCAGTGAGCCCAGGTCAGGTTTGGATTCCCCATTCACCGGGTCGGAGCCCCCACCCCCTCATCTCTCCAAGTCAGATGCTCCGGGTCACCCTTGTCCAGCCCCTCTTGCTGCAGAATGGGAGGTTCTGATCTCCGCCTAGGGTCCCCGTGGGCACTTTCTTGACTCTGAGAGAGCTCCGGGACCCCTAAGTAATCTGTATCTGCTACAGGCCTGACAATGGTGTAATTGCTTCAAGTATAGAAGAAAAAGAGCTTCAAGAATAGAACAGTATATACCTACATATATGTACATATATTGGTTTATATACACACACATTCTTTTTCTTGGAAAGGGGGCTTCTAACCTCAGTTTGGCATGTCAGAAGTCATTCATGGCTGCAATGGGCCCACTGGCTCAGACAGTATAAATCTCCAGGCCAGTGTTGTTGGGGCCACCAGAGCCACTCGCTTCAGAGCTTGGTGCTGGGGATCCAACAGAGGGTCTCACGCTCAAGGCATGTGCCTCCACTCTCTGAACCATAGCTCTGGCTTCACATTTACTGTTTGTTCGAGGGGCTTGGGGGCAATATGAGATGCCAGGAATTGAAGTAGGAAAGCTTCATTTAAGCTTTCCTTGGGCTTCATTGAGATTTTGAGAAAAGAACTTTATTTTTTTTTTCTTGTTTTTGTTTTCCTTTTTTCGGTCACACCCAGCATTGATCAGGACTTTCTCCTGGCTCTCTACTCAGGAATTGCTTCCATGATGCTCGATGGACCATATGGGATGTTGGGGCTCTAACCGGATCAGCCACATGCAAGACTAATGTCCTCCTCTTTGGACTATTACTTGGAGCGGCCCTGAGAAAAGAATTTTAAGAAGTCAAATTGGGATGCTCTTCCTCTTTATTTTTCTGCTCTTTTCTATGTTCTTTAAGTTGGAGAACTTCTAATGTATCTTTCATTTCCCTTCTGCCATCGCAACCTGCTGTCGACCTTATCTTCTTGTTTTTTTTTTTTTCCAGTTTGTCTTAAATTTCAGGTATAGTACGTTTAACTCCAAATATCTCTCTGGTTCTTCAAGTGTCCGGTGATATCTATCCTCTGCTGAGATCCCGAACAGATTTACATAATTTTAAAACGTGTTCTGTTAGTCTTTCAACAGACTCTTTTCATGGGAATATATTAGTAATGAATGCTTTGAATATTTTATGACTTACCAAATTTAAACAACCGTAAAAAACCACTGGCCAGTTCTAGCCCCACTCCATAGCAGGAGTTTGCTTCTGATTCAAGCCAGTAGGAGAGAGTCTGTTGCTAAATTATATTCTTTCTTTTTAGGGTTGACTGGAGTAAGTCAGGGCGACCCAGTATAATGTCCTTTGTTGAAAAAGGGAGATTTAAAAACTAAGCTTCATTTTATTTATTTTATTTTATTTTGCTTTTTGGGGCACTCCTGCAGTGTTCAGGGGTTTCTTCTGGCTCTGCAGTCAGGAATTACTTGGCAGTGCTCAGGGGACCATATGGGATGCTGGAGATTGAACCTGGGCCACCAACCTGCAAGGCAAATGCCATCCCGCTGTGCTATTGTTCCAGCCCCATCATTTGACTTTGCCTCAGGAAACAAGAATTCTGCAGATTGGCTAAGAATTTTGCTTTCCATGGACAATGGTTTATTTGACCATGGACAATGGTTTATTTTTCCTGGACAATGGTTTATTTGGAAAATGGATTGAGAGGTGCCCCTCTATGGCAGGTGCCAGCTTGGCACGAGGAAAGATTCCTTCTGAAAACCTGTAACAATTGTCAAGAGCATTTTGGGCCCAATGGTAGGGAGCCATTCCTGGCAGCGTTTAACTTTTACTCCAACTCTGTGCTCAGGGTTTTCTCCCAATGGTGTTGGGATCAAACCTTCCTGCAAAGCTGGTGCTGAGCCTCACGGGAAACGGAATCTTCATCTCTGGACTAGCCCCTTTGTGTCACCGGGGCAGGATTTATATTGTTGAAATGGCCTCTTATATGTTTGTTGATGGGTCGAATATGGTGATACATAACTTCCCCACACTCACTAGTTTACTGTTTCTCCTCAGCAGAGCAGTTCTCAGGCTTATTTAGAAGTGCCCAGGATCACCTGTACCTTGTGAGGAGGCGGGGACCAGACCAGAGGGGAGATACTGTCTTTCTCACAAGCTCCCTGGCGGGCCCTTTTGAGGGCCCATGGAGGGTGTTGGAGTACCAGCCTATACCTGAGGGACCATGGAGAGCTTGTCTGACTGGCATCAACCTGGCTCTGAACTGTGCCTACTGTGTTATTCTACGTGCCCACCAGATGGCGATGCCCACCTAGGAAGCAGAGAAAAGCTTCCACCATCAAAACTATTGGCAGAAAAACCCTCCACGACACTGAAACTAAAGGCATCTTCAAAGGTGAAACACCACTAACAAAGCAACAGAAGATAAGATAAATATCTGGGACTACATGAAAGTCAAAGGCTTCTTCACCCCCAAAGAAACAGTGACCAAGATACAAAGACAGTGCACAGAATGGGAAAGAATATTCACCCAATAACCAGCTGATGTTTGACTCTACTGGGGTGGTGGGCCAGGGCTAGAACCTGCCATCCCTCCCTGGCGCCTCGTGAGCTTCAGGGCATAGGGAGAGCAAGTAACAACTCTGCCCCATGTCTGTAAGTCTCTGGATCAGCCACCCCAGCAGAGCCGCACAACAAGCCAGATGACCCCCACACCAAAGGGCCACCGTTTTCCACATCCAGACTTCCCTCTCATCAGAACTCCAACCAGTGACAGGCTATCACAGCCCGTCTCCTGCGGCCCTCAGTTGGGATGTGGCCTACCCTGTTAGTTGATAGTTACAAAAGCATTGACCACATTTGAGAGCCACTGTTTGGGATTGGGACCATGTTCTCACTCAGTGACATGGCTGAGGTGGAAGTGCGGAACCAAAGGGCCCGGTCCTTAGGGCAGCAGGACGAGTATGTGACCCAGCTCCAGCAGTTCCTGCTCACAATCCAACAGCATCTGGACAGCTACCAGCAGCTGGTCTCTGAGAAGGAGGAGCTGCAGCAGCAGGTGCTGCAGCAGAGGCAGCTCCTGGACCCGCTGCAGCAGGAGCAACCCAGAGGGCAGGCGGTGTTGGAGGAGGACCTGAAGGAGCTGAGGGAGATTCAGGTGAGAGTCGGGGCAGGCGCTCAGGGCAGGAAGGCGGCAGTTGGCTCCTTCCCTGCTCCTCACTGATCACTTTCTCCTTTAGGAGCTTCTCAGACAGTTGGAGGAGGAGGAGAACCAGCAGCTCCGGTCCCTGCTGAAGTCACATGCGTGCCCTGAGAAGGGTGAGTGGCAGGGGAAAGGGTCCCCTGGAGGGAGAAGCCCCCTTTGGGAGTCAGGAGGTGGGGCTATAGGATGGTGGACCAGGAGGGCCCTGCACCAGGCCTCTCCTCCCTTCTTGGCTGGCTTAGACCCTGGTTCCGCCCCACAGCCAGGCCAGTGCCAGAAGACGCAGAAGTGAAGGAGAAAGAGGTGCCGGAGCCTAAGAAGCCCATGCAAGTGAAGGCGATTGTAAACACAGAGGTGGACGATACCTTGAAGACCAGTGAAGTGGAGGTAATGATGGAGAAGGAGGCATCCAAGAACATGAAGACTGTGATGCCAGAGGCGATGGGCTGGTCTCCAATTTGTCTCTTATTCCCATTCTTTTACCGCAACAATGGACCTGACCCTCTCCAAATCAACCAAATCTAGCCCCAACCCTGTCCTTCCCTGCTCTTCCTTCCTGTTCTCTTCTCACCCTTCTCCTCCTCCCACATTCCTGCTCCCGTGCTACTCCTCTTTTAGTATTTAATAAAATAAGCAACTTTTGAATCTGGGCGTCATGCATATCCCCCAACTCTAGCTACCAGGGATTCCTGAGAGGCAGAACTGTCCACAATACTAGTCACCAGGGTCCTATGACCCGGAAATGTCCTCCACCACTAGCCACCATGGCTTGGGGGTCAGAAAAGTCCATGAACTAGTCACCAGGGATTCTTGGGGGGCAGAAATGTTCGCAACACTAGCTAGCGGAACTTATCCCCTAGCACCAGACACGTGTTCAGGTGGCAGATTTGTTCCCCACCACTAAACACTTGGTTTTTAGGGCAGAAAGGTCACTCTCCCCTGGGTACCAGAGAGTCCAGAACAGACACCCTCCCACAGCTCAGCCAGAGGAGTCGGGACAGGCAGTGGCCACCCTCTTCCTAATAGTAGGCCTTAGAGAAGAGACTGGGTGAAAATTGCCTCCCCCACTCCCGTTGCTTCAGAAATGTTCCCATAATGGGATAAGCCAAGGTTATGGGTTGCCTCACAGTAGCTAGGGCACTTTCCCCTTCATGTTGACTTGGGTTATGTGCAGAGGGTCCTGAGAGCGGTTCAGGGGCCTCCGGGCAGGCTCTGATGCAGGGCCTCAAGTCCATTTGTGGCATCACATGTTGTCCTGAGCACAAAGCCAGGAGTACCCTGAGAGATCCCTAAAGCAAAAACTTCTCAGATCCACACAATGAGGCTCAATAAAGCAGTTACTTGGTGGTTGTGGGGAGGGGCTCAGTGCCTAGAGGAAACGCTGGACTGTGGGGAAAAACGAACCCCCTTTCTGATCCACGTTAAAACTGGGCCACTCAAACCTTAGCCTTTGACTGGAAGGATAGCACAGTGGGGGAGCTCATTTTCCTTGCATGCAGCCAACCCGTCTTTGATTTGCAGCATCCCATATGGTCCCCTGAGCACCATTCCTGGAGTCGTTTGTCTCTGCACTGGAGGTTTCTGAATAATTCTTGAATGCATAGCCAGGAGTAATCCTGAGCATCACTGGGTGTGATCCAAAAAAAAGTCTCTTGAGAAAGGGAAAGAAATAAAGAACCTGCCATAGAGGTGGGCTGGGGAAGGGGGGAGGGAACCGGGGACGTTGGTGGTGCGAGATGGGCACTGGTGGAGGGACGGGTGCTGGAACACTGTATGACCAAAACCCAAATATGAACTTTTTAATTGTATATCTTTGTAATTGTAAAAATAAAAAAAATTAAAAAAAAAGAATTCTCTTGATTTTGTCAACTCCACCGAATGACTTTATAAAATTATAGACTAATTTTTATTGTAAACTCCTTGGAAATGTCAGAAACTGAAAACTGGGGTCATGTTGAAGCGAAAGTATTTCTTAACTCTAACTATTTTTAATTTAATAAATTAAGAGCAAAAAAAAAGTCTCTTGACCTTAATGGCCCCCAAAGACAAAAAACAGTCTGACCTGGGAGCTCCCCCTCCCAGGAACTTGACTGTTCTTGGGATGGCACCTGTCGCTAATGGGGTCGTCTAGAGAAGTGAGATGACACAGTTCTAGGCACTGTTTGGGGCTGAGTTGGTGTCAGGGAGGGGAGGATTGAGGAGGACTGGGCCCGATCTCCCTGACATTCACTGTTCTATAGCTCTGGATCTATACCAGGCTTGTGTGGTTTTGTCAATGGTTGGGCAAATCCTGCCAGGAGCAAATGTTTCTGGATGGTGGGGATCCTTCCATGGGGTCTCACCATGTCCCAGCCTATCAACTGCACTGGCTTTCACAGGACTATGGCTTGACTTGCTCCTATCGTACTTGTGTCTACGATGGTGTCCCACCACCAGGGTCCCCCTCTGTCCTACCTGACATAGCAAAAGACTTATGTGTTATCACTGTGGTATCCCATCCATGTTCTTGTGTGGGGCAGGTTCGGAGTGACC
Organism: Cryptotis parvus; assembly: GCA_021461705.1. Taxonomy (NCBI): domain Eukaryota; kingdom Metazoa; phylum Chordata; class Mammalia; order Eulipotyphla; family Soricidae; genus Cryptotis; species Cryptotis parvus. Next base: position 26,218 of record JAJIBD010002043.1, read on the forward strand.
CAAACCCCTGCATCCAGGCACCAGCACCCTAATGCCCACCCACACCTTCTGTGTGGACATTCATATCCACTCCCAGTGGTCAGAACTCAGAGCCCAGGCTCAGCCCTCCTGTAAGCGAGCTCCACGCTCTGGGTCTTTTCTTCTGCAGTAATTGTGGAGACAGGCTGGGCTGGTCACACTCTGCTCAGGAATAGGGAAAGAGGTGCTTCCGGGATAGTGGCCAAGGCACTGGAGGTCAGAAATTAGGGATCAGGAAGAAGCACCATCTTTTCTTTACTCAAAGTGTCTGGAACGGGTGTGCCACAGTCTTTCCTTATCCCTACCCATCCCTCCCAGGCTCTGAGACATCGCTGCTGTCTCACTGACAAGCCCAGGGAGTAAGTCCTGCCCTGGGCAGATTCCCTGAGGGGGCTGCTAGGGGCAGAGGAGTGTTTGGGGCTTGGCCAAGGGCGGGGGACCATCATGGACCCTGTGCCTGGTTCTCAGTGTGCCAGGCCACTGCCCGGTCTGCTTGGGGCACTCAGCCGACCGTGGGTCAAGTGGATTTAAGGTCTTGCAAGTTCTGCCTTTGAGACAAGGTTAGGAGTTGATGGAGTTTCCCTTGTCGGCTGCATGCTGGGGACCTCAGGAAACTGGTGCTGGTGTCTCTTCTCCGCTGTCACAAGCCATGGGCAGATCAAATGGGACCTTTCAGACTGAGCATTCAGCTGTGGTGCCGCTGCTCAAGGAAATCTCCCAATGAGGTGTTTGGTTCTTAAGGGAGCAGGTTACAGGGGATGGATCCCTGCTCAGTCCTCCCTGTCCTCTGGGGCCTCTTCCCCGTCCAGTTCTGGCAACCATAGGATCCTGTGGAGAAGGCACCTGGACATACACATCCTCTGAGTTTCCACTCTGGTTTTTTTTTTTTCAGGGTGGCAGGAGTCAAACACAGGCCATGAAGAGGGAGGCTGGGCCCTTGGGAGGCGGCAGGAATTCTCACATCAGTACAGAGCAGGCGCCCATTCTGCTGCACCTGCCCTGTTCCCACGGCCGTTCAGCTGCCCCACTGCGATGAGCGAAGGAGAGGAGGCGGTGGAGCCAGCGGTTGAGGTGATAACATAGAAGCGATACCAAAAGGGCTGGTCCAGGGGGCAAACTGTCCATCTGCTGCCTGCATGGGGGTCAGTGTCTGAGCCCGTGTCTCCTGCCTGGGGTCTGCATGATGCTGATGCCTGTCCTCATTCCTGTCCACAGATGCAGGGGCAGAACACAGCAGGGCACTGCCTGTGGCCACAGTGGGGCAGTTATTGCTGTTCCCTCCAGCAACACTGATCTGCATTTAACAGAACCTGCCACCACTGTTACCTGGGCTCTGAGGAGCAGCAGCGGCACCCGCAGGGGTTTAGCTGAAGCAGCTCCTGCAAGAGCTGCAATATGAGAGGAGTTTTGGGAGGGAAGAAAAGGAAGTTTTAGTGAGGGCTATGCAGCGTCCGAAGGAGACAAAGTTGAGAGTCCGGACAGGCGCTCAGGGCAGGAAGGAGGCAGCCTGCTCTTTCCCTGCGCCTCACCAAAGCCCCTTCTCCTGCAGGTCTCCTCATTCATTCAAAGGAGGAAGACCAGCATCTCCAGGCCTGCTGATATCAAGAGGGTACCCTAATAAGGGAAAAGGGTACCTGGTAGGGAGAAGCCCCCTGTGAGGGTCAGGGGCAGGGCTATAGGGAAGGTGGACCAGTACTCAGGGGAGTATATGCGATTCCAGGGATCAAACCCATTTCGGTCATGTGCAAAGCAAATGCTCTACCCACTGTGCTGTTATTCGGACCTTGCCCCCTCCCCGCCATGTTGTTACATGTACACACATTTCTCTCTGCTTTTTTTTTCCATTCTGGAGAAACCCAGGTTCTCTAGTAAATACATATTCCCCTTTTACTCTCCCTTCATAATTTTCTAAGTAAATATCTTTTCATAAAAATGATCTTTCTTTATTTTTCCTTTTTTTGGTGGGCTCAAACCCGGCAATGCTCAGGGGTTTCTCCTGCCTTATAAGATGTCTAGGGATAACCTAAGCCAGAGTGAAACTAGGGGCAGAACCTTAGATACTATAGCTGGCACTGGAGCAGCTGCTTACATTTTAACGCGGCTTGCTAACACGTGTCTTATAAAATACCTTGCCACCAAGCTCGACATATAGTAAAACAGCACCCAACCTGTGCGCCTTTAAATTGTAACCGTACAGACTTGGAACTGGTCCTTGAGGACAAACTTCTAATCAGCTTTGGCAGATGGATGTCACTCATTTCCTACCATGTCGCTACAACTGTCCATCACCACTGTAAAAAATTTCTAACAGTGCAACTGCCACCACCGTTTCAAAGGCCCACCACTGCAAGTGCACACCAGCATTACGACAGCGCACCAGCATTATTCACAATCTTTCCAACCAGCACATAAACCTGCCCCTAGAGCAGACCCTCAATAATCTATTTTATTTGATTTATCTGGTTTGCTAACATGATCTAGCAAGGTTTTCTTAGAAGATAGTGAAGATTGTCCAGTCTCACAATGAACCATTGAGCCCTCGTATACAAAGTTACTGATACCGTTGTTACAGGATCAGTGTTGTGTATACATATTTTCTTATTGCTTACCTTCGACTTTACATCTATTGACAGTGTTGTGCTACTTGGAATGTCAGTACAGTAATTTTTGAGGAATTCAAAATCTTTGACTGGGTGATAAAGTTGGAGTTCAATTTTTAAAAAAAAAATTTTTTTTTTTTTGCTTTTTTGGGTTATACCCGGCAATGCTCAGGGGTTACTCCTGGCTCTGCACTCAGGAATTACTCCTGGCGGTGCTCGGGGGAACATATGGGATGCCAGGAATCAAACCCGGGTCGGCATGGGACAGCTGCATGCAAGGCAAACGCCCTACCCGCTGGGCTATCGCTCTAGCCCTGGAGTTCAATTTTTAAGGAGGTGATATTGGCGATGGGCGTGACTGTCAGGCCTTCCTGAAGAACAGGGAGACGTGAGGAGGCAGCCCTCTGGCCAAGGCATTCGGAGGCCACATCTTGGGTGAGGGCCAATCAAAAAAGGACCAATGGTGGTTGTGGGGTGGGGGAAGTCTCTCATGCCCACGAGGACTTTGTGACTCAAGTAAGAAGCTGAGCGGTCTTCACTGTTGACGTCACTCTGTGGGAGTTCTGGATTTCTCACTGGCCAATGGGGTTGCAGACCCGAGACCACGCCCACGACTTCGCCTATAAAGCGCGGTGCCCTCCCCTTCTGGCACCATCTCGCAGAGAACCAGTTTATGTGGTGAAGTCCTCATACTCTGAATCGCGAGGTGTGGCTCCAACCCCCTGGCTCCGTGTTCCCCTCCTCCACTGTGTGTCTCCTTCCCCCTGCCCCCTTGTGGCGTCCATCCCCCAAACCTGTGCCGACCCAGACTGGATTTCAGAGGACTCACCTGGCCAAAGATCGGAATATGGTGAGAAAAAGCAATGGGACTGGGATGTGTGGCCGAGTCTAAGGTCTTGTAATGGCACCCCCACGCTGGCCAGTTCGTGGGCAGGTGACCGTTGTCCTGCTTGCAGTCCCGCCCAAGTCGACAGTCAGTCCGGCCCTCAGCAGCATCTGTGGGCAGTCAGAACTCCCCGGGACTCTTGAATAGTGACCTCCAGGGCCCCCTCATGCAGGAGCTTCCCGGACCCTCAGTCACCGGAACTGGCCTTTCTGGGCTCCAGTTGTCCTATGACCTAGGTGTCCACCTTGTTCCTAGTCCTCCGCGGAGCTGCCACTGTGGCCTGGGACAGGGCCTCAGGGCTCTGTACCCGGCTGTCTGTCTGTCCTTACTGGATATGAGGCTTAGAACCATGGTCCAAAGCCCCAAGCTCTAAGAGATTTACCCCCTATGGCGTTACTCTTCTTGGTCCCCATGTGGGGTTTGGAGGTGTCTAGAGGAACCGTGCCCCCCTGAGTTGGGCTCTGGCCTACCCCGGTAAGAGATAGTTACAAAAGCATTGACACATTCAGAGCCACTGTTTGGGTTTGGGACCATATCCTTACTCAGTGTCATGCCTCAGGTGGAAGTGCGGAGCCAAAGGGCGCCGTCCTCAGGGCAGCAGGACGAGTATGTGACCCAGCTCCAGCAGTTCCTGCTCACAAGCCAAAAGCATCTGGACAGCTACCAGCAGCTGGTCTCTGAGAAGGAGGAGCTGCAGCAGCAGGTGCTGCAGCAGAGGCAGCTCCTGGACCAGCTGCAGGAGGAGCGACCCAGAGGGCAGGTGGTGCTGGAGGAGGCTCTGAGAGATGAGGGAGACCCAGGTGAGAGTCGCGGCAGGCGCTCAGGGCAGGAAGGCGGCAGCCAGCTCCTTCCCTGCTCCTTTCTGACAGCCCTCTCCTTTAGGAGCTCCTCAGACAGTCGGAGGAGGAAGAATCAGCAGCTCCGGGCCCTGCTAAAGTCACAAGCCTGCCCTGAGAAGGGTGAGTGCTAGGGGAAAGGGTACCCTGGAGGGAGAATCCCCCTTTGGGAGGCAGGAGGTCAGGCGATGGGAAGGTGGACCAAGAGAGCCCTGCCCAGGCCTCTCTTCCCTTCTTGGCTGGCTCAGACCCTGGTGCTGCCCCACAGCCAGTCCACTGCCAAAGGATGCAGAGGTGAAGGAGAAAGAGGTGCTGGAGCCTAAGAAGCCCGTGGAGGTGAAGGCCATTGTAAACACAGAGGTGGATGAGACCTTGAAGACCAGAGAAGTGGAGGTGGTAATGGCGAAGGAGTCGGCCAAGAACAGGAAGATTGTGGTGCCGGGGGCAAAAGGCTGGTCTCCAAGTTCCCTCTTATTCCCATTCTTTTACCGCAGTGATGGACCCTACCCTCTCCAAGTCATCCAAATCTAGCCCCAACCCAGTCCTTCCCTGCTGATCCTTCCTGTTCTCCTCTAACCCTCCTCCTCCTCCCACCATTCCTGCTCCCGTGCTCCTCCTCTCTTTTAGTATTTAATAAAATAAGGCACTACAGAGTCTGAGTGTCGTGAATTCCCCCAATTCTACCTAACAGCGATTCCTCAGAGGCAGAAATGTCCACAATACTGGTCACCAGTGTTCCAGGACCCGGAAAAATCCTCCACCGTTAGCTACCGGGGTTTTGGGGGCAGAAAACTTCCCAAGCTAGCCACCAGGAATTCTTGGGCCAGAAATGTTCCCAATATTAGCCAACCGGAACTTGTGCCCTAGCACCAACACATGTTACGGTGGTAAATTTGTTCCCGACCACTAAGTACCTGGTTTTTGGGGCAGAAATGTCCCTCCCCAGTGGGTACCAGAGAGTCCAGAAGAGTCATGCCCTCCCGCAGCTCAGCCAGAAGAGTCGGAACAGGCAGTGGCCACCCCCTTACTCCAATTAGGACTCAGTGAAGAGACTGGGTGGAAATTGCCTCCCCCATCCCGTAGCTTCAGAAATGTTAGGACCTTGGGGAAACCTTGCCTCGCAGCCCAAATTTTCTCCCAATCTGTGAACAGGGGATTATCTCCATTTCCTTGTGTCCTCTTTTATTTCTTTAAGTAGTGTTTTGTAGTTTTCTTTGGACCAGTCCTTTTGCTCCTTAGTTAAGCTGAATGTGAGGTACTTGAGTCTGAGGACATTGGTGTTGGGAAGGGTGCACTGGTGGAAGGACAGGTGCTGGAACACTGTATGGCTAAAACCCAATCATGAACAGCTTTGTAATTGTATATCTCCTCGAGGTGCTGCAGGTGTGACTGTGGTGCCTGGCTGTGTAGGCAGGTGGCAGACAGGGAGACAGGCTTGTCTACACCCAGGGTTCTCCCCCCGTTGGCCCTAGATGGTTGATGGTCTGACTAGTAAAAAATTTGGCCCCTTGGAATGAAACCAGAGGCACGGCAGAGCCTGGCAAGCTACCCGTGGTATATTCGATATTGCAAAAACAGTAAAAATAATGAACCTCATTCCAAAGAAAAGGAAACGTTACTGGCGCCTGTCGAGCAAATCGATGAACAACAGGAAGACAAGTGAAGTAATACAGGTGATCTCACTGTAATGTAATAATATTTAAATAAAATTAAACATCTACACACCCAATAAAAAGCAAGCAAAATACTTAAAACAGCCTCTAACAAACTTCAAGGAGGACAGTGGTAGCAGTAAAATAGTAGATGCAGACTTCAACCAGCATCTTATCACCTCTTGATAGTTCAGTAGAGCAAAATGCAGCAAGGAAATAACTTGTCGTTGAAGGAAGAAATGGAAGAGAGAGCATGATTATATATATATATATATATATATATATATTCAGGGCTTTTTTTGCTTTGTTCTGTTTTGTTTTTTTGCTTTTTTTTGGGTTAAACCTGGTGATGCTCAGGGGTTACTACTGGCTCTGCACTCAAAAATTACTACTGGGGTTACGCGAGGGACCATATGGAGTGGGAGATCAAACCCCAGTTGGCTACGTGTAAGGCAAAATGCCTTATCTGCTGTGCTATCCCTCCTGCTGTACCCAGGGTTTTCATTCCCCCAAAGCCAATGCACATGAAACATTCTCCAAAATAAATCACATGCTGACCTTCAAAACATTTCTCAATAAAATCAAGAGGGTTTAGAGCAATAATACAGTGAGAAGGTGTGTACTTTTCCTCTGACCATTGTCACTCTGGGTGATGCTCTCCACATTCATCCTTTTATAGGCAAATTTCAAAACTTCTTTTTTCCTAATGGCCACTTAATATTCCATTCTGTAGATATACCATGGTTTCTTCAACCAGTCGTCTGTTCTCGGGCACTCAGGTTGTTTCCATATTCTGGCTATCGTGAATAATGCTGCTCTGTACATAGAAGTGCAGATGATATCTCTGCTGTGTGTTTTTCGGCCCCCAGTGTATATTCCCTAGAGTGGTATTGCTGGGTCAAATGGGAGCTCAATTTCTAGTTTTTGGGGGAATGCCCATATTGTTTTCCAAAAAGCGCTGGACTAGTCCTCAACCCACCAACAATGGATAAGAGTCCCTTTCTCCCTGCATCCATGTCAGCACTGGATGTTCTTGCTCTTTTGGATGTGTGCCAGTCTGTAATATAAGATGCTATCTCATTGTCATTTTGATTTGTATCTCCCTGATTATTCATGATGAGAATTTTTTATATGCCTTTGACTGTTCGAATTTGGGACTTTTTTAAAAATTTCTTCTTTCCATTTTTTGATGGGGTTGGCTGATTTTTTTTCTTGTAAAGTTCTATCAATCATCGGGCCCTTTTGAAGGAGTTGTTTGCATGAAGATTTGCCTCCCAGCCTGAGTTTTGAGTCTTTGTTTGCTCTGCAGTCAAATGCAGACTGCAGACCAGCCTATCACAGCCCGGCTCATTGAGATCCACCCTGCAGCAGTCTTTTTTTGAATCTGGCCCAGCTTTGCTGATCCAGAGACTCACAGACATGGGGCAGAGCTGCTACTGGCTCTCCCTGTGCCCAGCAGCTCATGAGGCGCCCTTGAGGGATGGCAGGTTCTAGCCCTGGCCTGCCACCCCAGCAGAGCCTCACAACAAACAGGACGGCCCCCACTCCATGAGGGGCCTCCATTTTCCACATCCGGACTTCCCCTCGTCAGAACTCCACCAGCAAACCTGCCTATCACAGCCTGGCTCGGCGCGCGCAAGAGGCCGCACGGTTCATCCATAAATGCTGGATTTTTAGATGACTACAAGTTATGCTACCCTCACGGCAGAGCCTGGCAAGCTACCCGTGTCGTATTTGATATGCCAAATACCTGTAACAATTATAGACTTCATTCCCATGACCTGATGGAACGGTTTGAGGCTCTCTATGTTCCTGGAGCAAGCAGGTGCCTTTGGGCTCCACTTGCATGAGACAGGTTATATGGAGATGTTACTGGTGCCTGCTCGAGCAAATCGATGATGAACGGGAAGACAGTGATACAGTGATATAGTTTTTCTCTGACTATTCAAATGTGTTTCTTGTAGGAAAGAGAATGTTGCATTCAGTTTTTGATCCATTTTTGCCACTCTGTGTCTCTTTTTTGTTCCAGTCCATAATTTTATTTTATTTTTTCAGTGTAACACAACAGAACCTAGAAATGACATTTTCCAACATAAGCATTTTTCCTCTGTTCATTGCCCCAAGAATTTACAATCCTTTGATTTTATTACAACAAATGTCCAAACAGGAAGTTAAAAATAAACAACAAGAACAACAAAAATGAATATTGAATTATTTACAACTGTGTCCCTTGTCTTCCCCAATATTTTTTTTCTTTTTTTTTTTTTCCTTTTGAGTCATACCAGACAATGCTCAGGGGCTACTCCTTGCTCTGCACTTAGTAAATTCTCCTGGCAGTGCTACAAGGAACATATGGGATGTCTGGGATCGAACCAAGGCCGGCACAGGTTGGCTCCTGCAAGTCAAACGCCCTACCTGCTGAGCTATCGCTCCGCCTCCCCCAATACTTTTTAAAGTAACATTTATTAATTGATTGATCGATTGAATCCTTTTTTATTATACCACCATGAGATATACAGCTACAAAAGTGTTTATATTTTGGTTTCAGTGATACAGTGTTCCAGCACCCATCCTTCCACCAGTGCCCATTTCCCAACACCAATGTGTCCTGATTTCCCTTGCCCCAGCCTGTTTCTCAGGCAGACAATTTTCACTTCTCTCTTTTTCTCTCCTTTCTCTTATACATTGTGGATTTTTGCTTTTTGATCACACCCGGCAACACTCAGGTGTCACTCCTGGCTCTTTGCTCACGAATTAGTCCCTGAAGGTACCCAGGATGAACCAGGGTGCCGGGGGATTGAACCAGGCCATATGCAATTGCTTGTACAGGTCGGGAATGTGCAAGGCAAATGCCCTATCCACTGTTTTATCTCTGCAGCCCCCAATACTTTTTTTTAACAGTAAAATTGATTGATTGATTGATTGTTTTTTATTATACCACCATGAGATTTATAGTTACAAAAAGTGTTCATATGTTGGCTCAGTCAGTGTTCCAGCACCCACCCTCTTCAAGTGCCCATTTCCCAACAACAATATGCCCTGATTCCCCCCACCATAGCCTTCTTCTATAACAGGAAATTTTCACTTCTCTCTCTCTCTCTCCTCTCTTTTTCTCTCTCTTTTCTTTTTGCCTCTCTCTCCTTTCTCTCCTACATTGTGGATTGCAATAAATACATTAGAAGTTATCATGTATATCCTTTTGCCTAATTTCAATGCTCAGTTCTATGCTAGTGTTATTATTTACGATAATTATTAGGACAGTGTCAGGACTGAAGTTCTCTTCTACCTCTGAGGACGCCAGGGAGCAGATGAAAACCTCATGAGTCCGGTGCAGTTCCAAAAAGCCTTTTAATAGTACAAAAGCTCTTCTACAGCACTCAATATAATGAACAATCTCTAGCTGTGGTCTGAATTTAGACCATACAAAAGAGCCTAAGTCTCCCACCAAAGAGAAAGGATCTCACCTGAGCTGAGTTCTACCCAGAAGAAGGAGCAAAAGGCCAAAGAGCAAAAAGCCAAAAGCCAACCAAAGCTGAGGCCAAAAGCCGAAAGAAAAAAGGCCCAAAAGGCAAAGTGAAGGGGCCTCAAGTCAGCCCCTTTACATACACCAAAGTAATCCAATCGGGAGGGTCATGTCAACAAAGAACTCTAAACAGAGTGTAGTGCCACACCCTATTGCAGGTATAAACAAAGGTTATGCCAAGGTCTAATCCTTTCTACCAAGATTATCTCTTATGTAAAACACTGGAGAGAGGGGCTATAAAGTAATACATCTTAACTTCATGAGCTTCATGTAATCTAGATGGTACCCACAAGGTCCTTCTTATTATTATCTGCACCAGGGTGATTCTCAGTATCTTATTCTCGTGTACTGAAAGGGTCACACTCGCCTGCTTAGAGCAAACTAGTATGATCCTTCCTATAGTCTTCCTATAGTCTCAGCGTAGCCAAGTGGTAGTCTCCTGGTCAATTCTAACTGTCCCATGCTGGGTGCAGTGGGTATAAAGAGGGAGCTGTGCCCAATCTAGAAAACATAGAAGTCTTAGTAGATGTATAAGTCAGAAGCTATTCAAGCAAGGTGACTTCTGTAACTGCCACCCACTCTAGCAGTGTTTACATAGAAGACAAGTCTCATTAGAATGAACCTTGACTTAAGTAGATTAAGCTGGGAGGGCAAAACAACAAAAACTCCCAGAATAGCTAAATCTGTCCTCCAACACCTGGCATTTGCTTCTCTCTGTCTCTCTCTGTTCTCTGTTGGACTTGAACACATGGAGGCAACCATCTGGACCAATAGGTGGCTGGGGCCCAGATGGGAAACCAGGGTCTGGGATTTTCCTGTCTTGGATTGTATATCAGAACCTGTGATGGTAAAGTCTTATAAAACTGCACCATATTCTTGGGACTTTTGGTCCATTTCCGCTGGCTTTGTAGGTAGAAGGGAACTTGTTTCCTTGGTATTGTTGGAGACCCCAGCTGTCCCCAACACATGGTGTTAGACAGAGGATCACAATTATTTTTTACATGTAGCTGCCCAGTTTTCTCCCCCACCACTTGTTGAAGAGGCTTTCCTTGCTCCATTTTGTACCTTTTGCTCCTTTGTCAAAGATTAAATAATTGAGTATTGAGGATAGGTGTCAAGATCCCTAACTCTATTCCATAGGTCCAGAGGTCTGTATTTAATCCGATACCATGCTGTTGTAATTACTACTGCTTTGAAGCTGTGAAGTCAGGTTATTAATGTGGGCCCCCTTTTTTCCGGACGGATGCTTGCAGAGCTATGAACTTTAACACAGCTGCCGCTGTGTTAACATAGCTGTTAACACACCTCTTAACACAGCTGCCGCTGTTTCCCACAAGTTTTGATAGATGGTGTCTTCGTTTTCATTTGTTTCCAGGTATCTTTGGATTTCCTCATTGATTTCTTCTATGACCCACTGCTTGTTCAGCAGTGAGCTCTTCAGTTTCCAGGTGTTTGGTTTGACTTCTAATTCTGTGCATGATTGACTTCCATTTTCAGTCCATCATGGTCTAGAAAAGATAGTTGACACAATTCCTATCTTTTTTTTTTTATTGAGGTGATGCTTTGTGGCTCAGCATGTGGTGTAGCTTGGAGAATGTTCCATGTGCACTGGAGAAAAATGTGTATTCAGCTTTTTGGGGATGAAAAGCCCTGTATATATCAAACAGCACTCTCTCTTCCATTCTTCCTTCAGGGCTATTTCTTTGGTGAGTTTCAGTCTTGTCTATCTATCAATTGTTGATAAAGTGGTGGTGAAGTCCCTCCACTACTATTGTGTTACTGTCCATGACTTCTTGGAAGTCTAATAGGCGTTCTTTTAGGTCTTTTCTGGCTCCTCGTTGGGTGCATAGGATGTTTAGAGCCGTAATTTCTTCCTGATATGCATATCCCTTAATTTTGTAAGAAATGGCCTTCACTGTCCCTTGTAACTTTTTTTTCAGCCTAAGGGGTCTATGTTGTCAGATACTAGTATGGCCACAATGGCCTTTTTGAAGGAGTTATTTGCTGGAGCACTGTCTTCCCCAACCTTTTACTTTGAGCCTCATGGGGTATGAATATGGGATATGAACATGAAAAGAAAATAAAGTTCAGATTGCAAAGGGACAGTGAGAAAAGCCCAGATCTAAATATAGAAGTTTTCTTTAATGTTTGAGGGATTGGGGTGGAAATTTCTATGCAGCAACAATCTTCTTAAAAATATTTATTAAAAATTGTTGCGTAAAAATTCATAACAAAATGAAAATAAAGATAAATTAAAGTTCCTCTTATTCCCATTCTTTTACGCAGTGATGGACCCTACCCTCTCAAGTCATCCAAATCTAGCCCCAACCCTGTCCTTCCCTGCTGTAGCCTTCCTACTTCTCCTCTAACCCTCCTCCTCCTCCCACACATTCCGCTCCTTGCTCCTCCTCATTTAGGATTTAATAAAATACATAACTTTTGAATCTGGGCATCTTGCATGTCCCTCAACTCCTAATACCAGTGATTCCTGAGAGGCAAAATGTCCACAATACTAGTTAACAGGGTTCAAGATCCTAAATGTCCTCCACCACTAACCAACACACTTTACAGGCATGGGAATCGTCCAAGGAGCAGATCACCAGAAGTTCTTTGGGTCAAATGTTCCCACATCACTATGGGTACTTGTCCCTAGCACCAGACACATGTTCATGTAGTAGATTTATTCCCCACCACTAAATGCTTGGTTTCAGGAGGTGAAATGTCGCTCCTGGGTACCAGAGAGTCTGGAACAGACACACCCTCCATAGCTCAGCCAGAAGAGTACGTGATAGGCAGTGGCCACCCCTCCTAAAACTAGGCCTCAGAAAGAGACTGGTGAAATTGCCTCCCCAATCCTGTTATTCAGGGAGTGTATTGGGACCATGGGAAAAGCCAAGGTTACGGGCTGCCTCACAGTAGCTAGGGCACTCCTTCAGTGTTGACTTTGGTTTATGTGCAGAGGTCAGAGATTAGGTTCAGTGCCTTAGGGCAGGCTCTGCTGCAGGGCCTCAAGTACATTCCCTGGCACCACATCGTGTCCTGAGCATGAGTACCCTGAGATATTCCTAAACCAAAACACCTAGATAGATTCACAATGAGCTCAACAAAACCCCAGTTATTTGGTGGTTGTAGGAGCGGCTCAGTGCCTTAGAGAAGCTGGACTGCGAGCAAAACGAACCCCCTTTCTGATCCACACGTTAAAACTGGGCCACTCAAACATTAGCCTTTGACTGGAAGGATTGCTAATTGAGAGCACAATTGCCACGCTGTAATCTGTCTTAGATTCCCAGCATCATATGGTCCCTAATAACACAGTCGAGGGTAATTTCTGAATGCAGAACCAGGGTAATCCTGAGCATCACTGAGTGTGATCAAAAAAAACTCTTAGCGCCTTAATCCCCCAAAGCCAAACAACAGTCTGAGCTGGGAGCTCCCCCTCCAGGAACTTGTGTTCTGGGGATGGCACCTGTTGCTAATGTGGCCTAGAGCTCTCAGATGACACAGTTTCAGGCACTATTTATATGAGTTGGTGTCAGGAGGGGGAGGAGTGAGGAGGAGTCAGCGACCCTCTCTGATATTCACTGTTTATAGCTCTGGATCTGTGACCAGCATAATGATTTTGTCACTGGTCGGCGATACCTGATAGGAATAAACGCTTCTGGATGGTGGGGATCCCTATCCATGGGATCTTACTATGTCTCAACGAGCAACTGCACTGGCTTTCACAGGATGATGGCTTGACATACTATTGTCCATGTATCTAAGATGGTGTCCCACAGCCAGGGTCCCCTTCTGTCCTACCTGACATTACAAAGGTTGATGTATTTATCCTGTGAATCCCAACCCACGTCATGGTGTGACAAGTTCAAAGTGGGCCAAACCCCTGCATCAAGGGCATCCCTAATGCACACCTACACCTTCTGTGTGGACATTCACATCCACTCCCATGGTCATAATCAAACTGACCCAGCCCTCCCAGCTCCAGGCCCTGGGTCCTTTCTTCTCCTGCCGTAAGCATAGAGGGCAGGCTGGGCCGAGTCACCTCTCTGTTCAGGTAGGGCAGGAAGTGCTTCAGGTTGAGTGCCAAGGATCTGGAGATCAGGAATTAGGGATCAGGAGAAGCACCATCTTATTTTTACTCTCAAAGCGTCTGGACTGGGGTAAACCACAGTCTTTTCACCCACCCTACCTCGCAGGCTCTGACACATTGCTGTTGTCTCACGGGGGCTCATGGCCTGAATCGCCCAGCATTATTCTTGATTAAAGCAGATCTAAGGAATGCTCGGGGACACACAGTGTCAGGATGAACACTTACTTGTGTTTCTAGCCCAGGAGATGAGAAGGACATTCTCAGAGCTCTGTGACAGATGGGGACATACCTGTCAGAGACAGCCCTATTACTGGTCCCAGGAAAAGCAGAGTTTATAGACCTGAGCTGTGACCCTTTAACAATGACTGTGGGGTGCCACCACAGATGGGACGAGTGTGGAGTTGAGGTCCCTCTCTGTCCTTCTTCAATGTGTTCCTTTCAAAGTTATCTGCTGTAAGGATTGTGAAGGAGCTTAACTGCTGGAAGAAGAAGGAAGAATAACATGTCTGCCCTGAGACCAAGGAGGAAGCAGAGACAGAGGCCAGGATACTGCCAAGCCAAAGTGAAGTCCTGCCATGGGGAGGCCAGAGGGGAGCTCTAGGGAGCAGAGGATTGTTAGGACTAGGCCAGAGGGCACCATCACGAGAGCAGTGCATGGTTCTCTCAGCTTGCCAGGCCTCTGCCCGGTGTCTGCCATGGGGTGCTCAGCTGACCATGGGTCAGGAGGTTTAAGTTCTTGCAAGTTCTGCCTTTGGGACAAAGGTTAGGAGTTGATGGGTTTCATCTACGCGTGGTGGGGCCTCAGGGAAACATGTGCCTGTGTCTCTTCTCCTCTGTCTCAAGCCATGGGCAGATCAAATGTGACCTTTCAGACTGAGCATTTAGCTGTGGCACTGCTGTTCAGCAAATCTCTCAATCAAGTTTGGTTCTTAAGGAATATAGGTTACAGGGTGGATCCTGATGGGTCCTCCTTGTCCTCTGGGGCTTCGGTTCTGGGCACCAAGAGGAGACTATGGAAAGAGCAGCTGGACATGTCTTCCTCTAAGTGTCTCAACTGGGCTTTGTTTGTTTTGTTTTACCTGCAGGGGGCACAGGAGTGGCTGAGCCATGAAGAGGAGGGTGGGCCCTTGGGAGGTAGCAGGAATTCTCTGGTACAGAGCAGGCACCCAGTCTGCCCAACTTTCTGCCCTGTTCCTACCAGCCCTGCAGCTGCCCCACAGCAATGAGCAGAAGAGGAGCAGATGGAGGAGCCTTTGGTTGAGATTTTGACCCTTGGAAGATGGAAATGGTGGCAGGTGGAAAGGAAAGTCAAGATGAAGGTGCAAAGGCGATGGATATGGGGAGAGAGCCGCAAAGATGTGTAGATCGTCATCCTGGACAGCAGAGAGTTCTAGGTGACCTCCACACCCTCTCTGTGGCTCCTGGACCCTCCCCCTTCACGGGCTCATGGCTTCCCTCCCCTTCTATTTCTCTCAAACTGAACCTGGGCCAATGGTTCAGCATCCATCCACATTCTCATGAACCCCAAGTCCCCAGGTCAAGGAAGGATTAAACTGGAAGGACTGTCCTTCCCGAGGACACACCCACAATTACACACCCAAGATCCTCCCTCTTGCTATTCGTATTCTCAGCCTTAACCAAAAAGTTAAACCAAGGACTAATCTATTCTTCTTAGATTATCTCTTAAGTAGAAACACTGGAGAAATCTGTTATAAAGTAATACATGTCTTCATTTCATGAAGCTTCATGTAGGTAGATGGTACCAACAAAAGGTCAACTGTATTTACTATCTGCAGGGTGATTCTGATCTTGGTCTCCGTATACAGAAAGGTGCATGCTCTCCTGCTTGAGAGCAAACTAGTATGGTCACTTACTATAAGCTTCCTATAATAGTCTCAAAGTAGCCAGGGTGCTAGTCTACTGATAAATTCTAACTGTCCCATGCTTGGTGCAGTGGATATGAAGAGGAGCTATGCTTAATGTAGAAAACATAGACGACCAGTAGATGTATAAGTCAAATTTGCCTCGTCAAAATTTGACTTCTATAACTGCCCCACCCTTTAGCAGTGTTTTCATAAAGAAGAGATCTCATTAGAATGAACCACAGCAGATAAGCTGTGGTGGGCAAACAGTTCCCAAACTGGCTAAGCCTGTCATACAACACCAAGGCATTTGGAAAACTGGTCCCTGATGAATCTGGGGTGTTGCTGGGGCAACAATTCTACAACCTACACCTTTGTTCACCAAATTGCATGTCCCAATGTAGGCACCTCAATTCAGGACAGACATACCTCGTGATACTGACTCAGGAGACAGAGATTTCTACCACTATAAGCACCTCAATCAGGAGGACACTGCTGTGCAGGCCCCATTTGGCGCCATGGTCCAGGGCACAGACTTGTCCCCAGTGTAGCCACTGAGATCCCGAGATCAGAGATGTCCCCCTTTTAGGCGTCCCCATAGGGGAGAACAGAAACTTCTCCTAGACTGCCCAACTCTCCCAGGGATCTGGATAGGGCATTTCGTCCCTCGGACTAGGATCTAGATCATAGGAAATCTCGCTCTGAATCAGGGTTTAAGAGGTACAGATGTCACTACAAAACTAAACAATCTGGATTACTGGATGCCAAAGTGTTCAATAACTCTAGACACCACAGGTTCTAGGTGTTAGAACTCCCCCACCATAACCATGGTTTCAGGGCCAGAAATGCCTGCAATCCTCACTTAACTCCAACTATGCCAGTGTTGCAGGACTCCTAAGGGCCGCTGCATCTGCTCTGGATTGCCTCCACGCAAATCACTCCGTAGATAAGGGGTAGCCTAAATAATGGCAGTTTATCGACCATGTATGCTGTACTAGCTGGTATAAATATTCTCCCATGCTATCACACAATCATCGTGGGACTAGCTAGATCTTACCAGCATATTAGCCTAGCACGTAGGACACACCTAAGTAATTAGACCAGAGATAGCTGTTTGCTTCCAAACAAACAAGCATGGCTCCTGATATACTCTAAGGCAACTAAAATATAAAACTACAATGAAGTAGAGGAGACTTGTGAGGCTTGGAGAAATATTTAACTGGCATTGGTGTTGGTCTTGGGTACAGTGACATGCCATCTCAGAAACCCCCTTCTCTACATTTCAAAGGCCTTCGGCTCAAAACATTAGCACAGTAAAGGCCTAGGTGGGATGCAGGGGGTTACCTAAGGGCATTGGACCCTCCTGCTTTCCATAAAACAATGGGAGGAAGGTCCCCATGGGAGAGAGAGGGGTATAAACTAGCTCACGCACTCCCGGGTCTTCTTTGTGGGCTCTATCGTGGCGTTTTTCCCCCTTAGATTTTACATGTGGTACAAGCCATCTTGGCCTACACGTGGCTGAAGTTTCAGCCTGGAATCCTAAACATCAGGGTTTCCTTTGCTGGTTGTATGCCTGAACCTGTGATAAGTAAAGCCCTCTAAAAGCGCGCCAGTTCCTGAGTGTTCATCCATTCACGCCGGGGGCGGGTAGAAGGGAACTCACTTCCCACTGTAGGGGACCGGCGAAACACCCCCGACATACCAGAGGAGTAAAGGATGGCAGAGTGGTCATCCCCTGCCCCAGCTCAGGGAAGAACTAGCTGTAAATGCCTCCATTTTGCTTCAGAATGTTAGGACTGTGGGACAACCAATTGTGGACTTGCTATGGCTCAGGGCACTCATAAGTGTTGACTTATGAGTCGAAGAGTAGCTCAGGTAGCTCTTTTGCATAAGGTTGAGTCCATTCCCTGAGTACCACATAGTCTCTCCTAAGTCAAATTATAGGACTAACCGAGATGCTGAAACTAAACACTCTCAATATATACCTGGCAATGAGGCTCAATAAAAACGAGTTACTAAGAGAGAACGTGGGGAGGCTCCGTGCGCCAAATCCTCACTCAGGGTCTCGGCGCGAAGAGCACTGTGTGAGACACCCACCGTGATCCGTTAAACTCAGACATTAGCCTTAATGGCTCCCAAAAGCCAAACAGAAGTCTGAGCTGGGTGCTCCTCCCAGGAACATTTTCTGTTCTGGGGATGGCACCCTGTTGCTACTGGAGCGGGAGCCATCAAGTCGACTGAGTTCTAGGCACTAATTTGGCGTCTTTGAGGGATTAATGAATTGGTTGGTTGCAGAGGGTAGGGCAGGAGGGGCTAGGACGGTTCTCACTGTCCTATTTCCATTGTTAAAATCAAGAGATAGGAGTGTCCATACTAGGCCCTGTGGGTGTGTGTCACTTGGAATGGGAGGGTGCTGACTTCTCGACTGTGGGAGACTATGCCACGGGGTCTCAACATTTCCAGAGCCTGTCACCTGCCAGTCCCCCAGGTGACACCAGTCAGGAGCCTAAGAGAAT